>PVKB01003919.1:107657-169903 GCA_004027205.1 Ctenodactylus gundi | reverse complement strand
CCCCCCCCCCCCACACACATACATTTTTTATTTTGAGACAGGGTCAAGTTGAAACCAGGTTGCTCATTTCCCAGGTTGGGCTCAAACTTGTAATTCTCCTGCCTTAGCCTCCCAGAGTGCTGGCATTATAGATGTATACCACTCTGCCCAGCTATATTTGGTTTTATAATACAGCTAACTGTTCTCTATTAATTTGTGTGCATGCTGCATATCTGTATGTGTGTGTTGCTAGTGAACAAACTCAAGGATGTATACATGCTGGACAAGAGCTTTGCCTCTGAGTTATATCCCCAGACCTTGATTAATTTTTAAAAAATCACTTTGAAGGCTACAATTCTTTGTCAAAAACTGCTGAAGTATCTGGGCATGATGGTATACACCTGTGACTCTGGGTGGCTTAGGTAGGAGGATCACAAGTTTGCCCCAGTCTTGGCAACTTAGTGAGACCCTGTGTCAAAATAAAAAAAAGGGCTGGGGATGTAACCAAGTGAAAATGCCTTGGGTTCAATCGCCAGTACCACATACACACAAAACTAAGGTAACCAGATACGGTGATGCAACACCTGTAATCCCAGCCACTGAGAAGGCTGAGGCAGGAAGAGATCACAAATTCAGGACCAGCCTGGGTGACTTAGGGAGACCCTAGGGAGACAAATAAAAAATTTTAAAAGGGGTAGGGATGTTGTTTAGTGGTAGATAGCTTGCCTAGCATACACAAGGTCCTGGGTTCAATTCCCAGGACAAAAAAAAGAAAGAGAATGAGAGAGGGGAAAAATAAAAGAAAAGAAACATAAAACTGGTAAGCTGTACATGGCATTACATATCTGTAATCATGCCAGAGGGTAAGGCAGGAGGAACACAAGTTTGAGGCCAGCTTGGGCTACCTAACGAGACCCTGTCTCAAACACAGACAACTAGAAGATGAGCAGTCCTGGGTAAGCAGTGTAAATAGGGTTCTAATTCAATAAATACAATTTAGGGCTGGAGGAATGACACAGTTTTTAAAACACTTGCCTTGCAAGCACAAGGCCCTGAGTTTGATTCTCCAGCACTACATAAAGCTGGGTGTGGTGGTGTATGCCTGTAATCCGAGCTCAAGAGTTTGAGACAGCCGTATTGTCCTGAGTCCAAGGCCAGCCTGGGCCAGACCGATGAGTTCAGGACCAGCCTGGGCTATAGAGCAAGACCCTGTCTCAAAAAAAGAGAAAAAAATAATTTTAGGGATGGAGGAATAGCACAGCAGTTAAAGCACTTGTCTCACAAGCATAAGGCCCTGGGTTTGATTCCCCAGCACCATACAAGCTGGGAGTGGTTGCACACACCCATAATCCCATCACTTGGGAAGCTGAGGCAGGAGGATTGCTGTGACTTGAAGGCCAGCCTAGACTACATAATGAGCTCAGGACCAGCCTGGGCTACAGAGTGAGACCCTGACTTTTTTTTTTTAAACTAAACTAAAAAGTAAATATAAATAAAATTTAGAGACTCCATGCTGCAGAGTACTGACACTAAGAATGATTGTAGTTGATCCCAGTGTGACACAATGGGACCTAGTGATACTCTTAGTTGAAAAAGCAAACTAAAAAGTACCTGCTACATGGCTTCATTTTAATTTATCTATGTATGTGGTAATGGGTGTTGGTCTCAGGGTCTTCACTTGTGATCCTTCTGCCTCAGCCACAGAGAGTACTAGGATTACAAGCCTACACCCTCAGGCCTGACTCATGTTTTCTTTTTAAAAAATTCCCCAGAGACATCTCTGCCTAAGCAAGGTGTGGAGGGAAGACTCCCCACGTGTGGACAGTGGCTTTCTGGCAGTGGGATTTTGCAAGCATTTTAGAGCCTTAGGGTTTGGTTTTCTCCTTATTGGTGATGTGAAGTTACTATAATGAGAGAGGTGTCACCTTTGAAATAAAAGGAAGCTGGATACCATGCTATATGTACCTAGAGTCCCAACACTCAGGAGGCTGAGGGGTGAGGAACATTTGAACCCACAAGTTTGAGGCCAGCCCGGGCAGCATAGTAAAAATCCTTTCTTATAAAACGACATCAGTCAATTGGATTTGGTGGTGCATGGCTGTAATCTCAGCACTCAGGAGGCTGAGGCAGGAAGATTGCTCTGAGTTTGAAACCCTCCTGGGCTACCTAGTGAGTTCAGGACCAGCCTGGACTACAGAGTGAGACACTGTCTCAAACTAACAAACAAACAAACAAACACAAATTGGGTACGGTGGTACCTATCTCTAATCATTCCAGATACTTGGTTCGATTGAAAGTTGAAGCCCAGCCCAGGCAATTTAGTGAGACCCTGTCACAGAATAAACTCACAAAGGAATGGGGATGTAGCTCAGAAGTTGATCAGATCACTTACCTAGTCAGATTTTAGTCCCCAGTAGTGCGCGTGCACACACACACACACACACACACACACGTAAAGGAAGGGAGCACAGGGTGGCAGGGCTACCAGGTAGGAAGGTGGACTTCCTTACTGACCGCTCCTGATGCTATCCCTGTGCCTACACTAGGGCCTTTACCACTGGCACCCCTCCAGCCCCCCGCTACCATCACTCTGCTGTCGTCTATGGAAGCAGCATGTTTGTCTTTGGTAAGCAGACTTCGCCCTTTCCTGGGCCTGTGGATTCCTTCCTTGCGTCCTGCCTGCCGCCTTCCACCAGAGGGCTTCTCCTGTTCTGTGCTTGGTGCTGTTTGTTCGCCCTTCAGCTTTGCCCCCTGGACTCCCCTGAATCCCTGCACTAGAGGGGAAATCTCTTTTCCTACCTGCCCTGAGCTCACGGAGTTGGGTTTTCTGCCTGTACAAGCTGGGGCAAGAAGCAGTACCCTGCTCATCTCTGTGTCCTGAGAGCCCAGCCGAGGCCAGCAGGTGACTGGTGCCTCAGAGGTTTGTGGATGGAGTCTTTTGTTGTTGCTGTGTTTGTTTTTATTTTCTATGATTTGTGCATTTTCATTGGGACCAGAATCTGCCCCAGCTCCTGAGCTGTGAGGACTCAGCAGTGCTGAGGGTATGACACCTTACCTCTCTCTTTACCCAGGTGGCTACACTGGGGACATTTATTCCAATTCTAACTTGAAGAATAAAAATGACCTTTTTGAATACAAGTTTGCAACTGGCCAGTGGACAGAGTGGAAAATTGAAGGACGGTAAGAGACTTACTGAGACTGTGCGACTGAGTGGCAGCTGGCTTGGGATTGTCCACCAGCAACATTTCTGATGAGGTTCCTGAAGGCATTCAACAGCAGGGAGCCAGGGGTGGACACTGCTCCCAGCTGTTTGCGGCCCACTTGCAGCTCTAGGTCCCTGTCTTTCAGCGGAGGCCTGATGTGCTTATTTGTAAACACCCTACTGATATTTTGGTGGCAGCTGGGAGGGGATACTTTGCCTGTGTGGATATCTGAGTTCCTTTTTGGGCGAGCAGGGATCAATTTCGAGGCCTCACACACACTAGGCAAGCATTCCACCACTAAGCTGCATTTCTGGCCCTATATCTGAATTTTCTGTTCTTTTTCTTTTCCCCCCTTTCCCTTTCCTTCCATTCTCTTCTTTTCTTTCTCAGAGCTGGGTGATTGAACCCAGGGTTTTCACACTGATTTCCATTCCCAGCCTTTATAAACTTCTGTTTTTCCCCAAAAGTTATTCTTTTTATTTTCCATACGTAATAGTTACATTCACCTTGAGTTGGTGCACATACATCACACACCTTTGTCACTAGGACTTCCCTTCCCCCTTTCTTACCCTCTTTCCCGTCCTACATCACTTCTCCCTGTCTACAACATTTATTTCCCTATTTCCTGTCATACTGTTATCTTTATTCAAGGTGTAGAACAGGTTTTAATTTAAAAACAGAGGAGTGAGATCTCCCACTATCTGGAAGGGGCCCCAGTGGGGTTGCCCTCGTGCTGTCCATCTTATTTGGCTCTTCTACTTGTTTATACTTTGAGTTTCTCACATTACTTACGGTTCTGTGTCTAGTTCATTTCAGTAAACATAATGGCCTCAGGTGCATAAGCTTCTTTTATTTTGAAACAAGGTCTCAGCGGATCACTAAGTTACCCATCCTGGGCTTGAGTTTATAATCCTGTTGCCTCACTCTCCCACAGTGCTGAGATTATAGGCATGTGCCACATGCCCAGCTCTTACATCTGACTCTCATCCAGCTAATGCCTAGGGTTCACAGACCTAGCCTCTGGTGCCATTGCTTGTTCCTACCCTCTGGCAGTGGCCCTCGAAGGCACAGTGTCAGGCACTTGGGGTCCCAGCAGCCCAGTTGGGGCATCTGTCCCACTGTTTGGGGCTGCGAGCTCTCACCTGTCTTAGATGGCCTCACTCTTCACTTCTTCCTTCATAATCCAGGTTACCAGTTGCCAGATCAGCCCATGGGGCCACGGTGTACAGTGACAAGCTATGGGTGTTCGCTGGCTACGATGGCAATGCCAGGTAGGTAGCGGCCCAGCCTGTGCAGCTCCCCCACAGAATGCACCTGGGGACACACAGCAAGCTTTGCTGGTGTGAGAGGGCTCAGGCTGACAAAGGCCCACTTGGAAGGTATCGAAGCACTGCTTGGAACATCTCCCGAGGGTTGTGAGGGGAAGAGGAATTAAGGCAAATTGAGGTGCAGCCATGGGCGGAGTCCTAACTGATTTTGTTGTGGCCCTTCGAATTATTGAGATGAAGATGCTACAGATTACACGAGGAGGAGCCTGTGTCAGAGCTCAGATCTACCCCGGGTTTCCTGCCTGTATCACAGATACCTTCCTCCTTATTTAAGAAACTTCATTTCGCCATATGTTTCTGATTGTAAAAATAGCATGTACCCATTCCAAACTTCAGCAGAAACTCCTAATAGCAGTAATGGTAGCAGTTTCTGTGATGTCAGTGGTCCCATACCTACCCTGGGTGACAGCTGAGTAAGGAGCTGGCCCATCCCTCTTGTTCCAGATGGCATGTATGAGGCTCTTCTTTCTTAGCTGTGCAGGAGACCTAGATAGGCTGAGATCTGTGCAGGGCCCCTTCCCTGCACTAAAGCTTCCACCTCATGGCTGCAGCAGTAGTCCCCTAACCCACATAGTCAGTTTTTTTCCCTGGAGCTATCTGCCCAGGCCAGGCCCAGGCTCACCCTCTCAGCCAGGCCCATAGGTTCTTAACTCCTCTGTCCTAATGCAGGTTGAATGACATGTGGACAATTGGCCTCCAGGACCGGGAACTCACATGCTGGGAAGAGGTAGGGGATACAGGGAACTGGGGTGATAGTGAGGGGGCACTGGGAGCCAGGGTAGGGTGATGGCAGAGGCTTCTTTCTGTCCCTCACAAAAGCTCATCCTTACTCTCCTTCCTGATCTGTCCTGTCTCATGAACAGTTTCCAACACTGGTTGTTAGGTGACTAAAGATTCCACTCCCTGGGGCTACAGGTGTATCTCAGTAGTAGAATGTTTGCCTAGCACACCCAAGTCCTACCACCACACACACGTATGTAGGCATAAACACTCACACATGCAACTGAACCCTGGATGGAAAGAGTAACACATGTGACTCATGATTGTGGTCTAATCCACCTTTTGTACCATAGCTGGGGCAGCCTTCTATACAGTGTCCTACTCTCTGGAGTTTCCCCTGGGTCCTTCCTACCATTTAGAGATGTGTGATTCACCCTTAATGATTTAGCCCACCTGACTTTAACCCTAGCTAGTCAAAACTGGGCCCATGTAAGTGGGTGAGATTAGGCTCTAAGATACTCAGCAAAAACATTTTCACAGAAGAAGTTTCAAGAATAAAAATTCTGCCTTTAAGTACATGGCAGCGTGATTTCAGTAGAGTGTGGGGACATATACCTGTAATCCCAGCACTCTGAGAGGCTGAGTCATGAAGATCACAAGTTTGAGCCCAGCCTCGGCAACTTAGGGCTTATCGAGGCCCAAAAGGGCTGGAGATCTAGCTCAGTACTAAGGCCTTGGGCTCATTCCCCAGAAATGGAAGAAAAGAAAAAGTGTGCTCAGGTCCTGTGAGGGTCTTGGGCTGAGCTGCCCCTCTACCCCAGGTGGCCCAGAGTGGTGAGATCCCACCGTCTTGCTGCAACTTCCCTGTGGCTGTGTGCCGGGACAAGATGTTTGTGTTCTCAGGGCAGAGTGGTGCCAAGATAACCAACAACCTTTTCCAGTTTGAGTTCAAGGACAAGACGTAAGTGCCATGACTGGAGAGGGGCATGGTCAATGCCCATGCCTGTGTCTGGTTGCCATGGAAGCCCATTTGGAGTTCCCAATTACAACAGGCACATACAGTCTGGAGCAGAGATGTGTAGGTCTCCCGGCAGGCCCCTCCGGCTATGGGTACAGCTCTGTGAGATAGGCCCATGTCAAGATCTGTCTCTGAGAGGTCACCCCCAGCCCTGAGAATGATTTGGTCAGTGCCACCAATAACAGATGTGGCTGGCACAGATCTCGTATGATGGCAGAAAATGGGAGGAGTGTACAGGCCATGAGGGCTTCTGGCCTACATTGCCTTTGGCTGCCAGCTGCCCTTCACTCCAGTGTGTGGGTTGCCTATGCCCGAAGAGTGACTGGGTGTGTGTGAATGATTGGGGGCTTGGGAGTGGAGTTGGGAGCTGCCCCACAGGTCAGGAATGAGTAAGAGGAAGAGCTGGGCATTCTGGGTAAAGGGAGGAGCGCTGGTGGGTGATAAAACAGATGGCATAGCCCAGATCTATTTTAGCAAACAGATCTTATTCTTAGCAAAAGAAGAGATTTGATGAAAGAAAAAAAACAAGTTGCTGGAAGGTGCTGGGAAGACCTTGGAGGGTGGAAGGTAGAAGATGCTGTAGGAGAAGGGTCAGGGGGTGGGGCCAAGGCAGCTTCTGGGTGGGGACTTGGCAGGCTGGACAGCAGTGGTGCAGCAACCTGCAGTCACATGTATGTGCTAGTGCACAACTCCATTACCCAGGGAAAGCAAATTGCCCAGCAGTCAGATGATACCTGTCCTACCTTGTCCACTCTGTCACTGCTCCTGTTTTAGGACAGGGTAGGTAGGAAGGGGCTTGGGTCTGCCTCCTATGATGTGCTGTCTGTAGCCAAGCAGGGATGGTGCCACACCTAAACAAGACAGAGGACATTGGGCACATTTCCCCAGGCCCTCCCTTTGGACCCTAGACTGGTCAGCACAGGGCAGCAGGTAGAGCTGGTATATGGAAGCTGCAGGGAGCAGTGTCCACATCGTAGTGCTGGTTCACTCTTGTTTTCCCCTAGGTGGACACGCATTCCTACTGAACATCTGCTGCGGGGCTCCCCACCACCCCCACAGCGGCGCTATGGCCATACCATGGTGGCCTTTGACCGGCACCTTTATGTGTTCGGGGGTGCAGCTGATAACACATTGCCCAATGAACTGCATTGCTATGATGTGGACTTCCAGACCTGGGAGGTTGTCCAGCCTAGCTCTGACAGTGAGGTGAGTGCTGCCAGGCCATGGCCTAGGGATCCCAGGGGCCTCCTAACTGCCAGGCTGGATGTCAGTGGATCCTACCCTGTTCCCGTACACTCAGGGCCTTTCAGGGCTCCAGTAAGCCAAGAGGAACAAGGCTAGAGATCCCAAGTCCCCATCCCTCTAGCCCCTTCTTCCTGCAGCCTACAGGGTTTTCATGATCCATGTACCATCCTGTCTGCACTCTGCCTCTGACTTACAGGCCTCCTGGGGGACTACTGCGGGCACTAAGCCAAGCTTACTCTCTTAGATGTGGTTCTGTGGCTCTTCCCTCCTAAACCCAGAGCCGAATGGTTACATGGTCACATCTCTCCCCACCAGGTTGGTGGGGCTGAAGTGCCTGAGCGAGCCTCCACTTCTGAGGAGGCACCAAATCTGAGCTCTGAGGAGCGGAGTGGCTTCAAAAAGTCCCGAGATGTGTTCGGCTTGGACTTTGGCACCACCTCAGCCAAGCAGCCCTTTCAGCCGGCATCAGAGGTAAGAGCCAGGGATGCTTGTTAAGGTTCCATCACCCCATAAAGCCGGGCCTGTGACCAACCCCTTACAGATGGGGAGAGCAAGGTTCTGAGAAGTATTGGCTTGGGGTCACACAGCAAAGGAAGCACAGGGCCGAAGCCCATACCCACATGACCTTGCCTTTCACTTGTGCCTGGGGCTGTACCCAGGATCCTCTTCCATCAAGGTCTGGGCCAACTGGTCTCCTTCACGGCCATGCAGAGTCATGTTGTTGCTTACAGCTAGGCCCACTGTTAGAGACCCTGCCCCATCCTCCTCTCCCTGCCCTGTTATTTTCACCAGCTGCCCAGTGGCAGACTCTTCCATGCAGCTGCCGTCATCTCTGATGCTATGTACATCTTTGGGGGCACCGTGGACAACAATATCCGCAGTGGAGAGATGTACAGATTCCAGGTGTGTGACTCACAGATCTGCAGGGTGGCCTGGGTTGGATGAGCCCAGAGTGGGAAACTGTGCATGTGTGTGTGTGGTGGTGGGGGGGTGGGGCGCTCATTAAGGGGTACCTGTGGACAGACCTCTCTTGGAAGTTCAGTAGTGGAGAATGGGAGCCTCTAGGTTGAGGATAAGCCAAGCTGAGACTTAGAAGTAGGAGCGCCTCAGTGCAGTGGGGCAGGAAGAACCTCAACAAATGTTGGGGGCTCTTGGCAGAGCCAGCGGAAGGAGGAAACCAAGCTGAATTCCCTCATTCCAGATGAGAACAGTCAGGACTGATGGTAGCTTCCCTTGGCACCTAGAGGAGCATGTGGTCAGGCAAGGCTGTCCACAGAGGCAGCAGTCAGGGCCAGATCCCTAGAGGAGAAGGGAATTTCTCGTTGGGCCAGCTTGAGTACCTGGGTCCAAGTCACAGCCCTGCCAATGCCGACGGGCGCA
Organism: Ctenodactylus gundi; assembly: GCA_004027205.1. Taxonomy (NCBI): domain Eukaryota; kingdom Metazoa; phylum Chordata; class Mammalia; order Rodentia; family Ctenodactylidae; genus Ctenodactylus; species Ctenodactylus gundi. The sequence continues at coordinate 161,030 of PVKB01003919.1, read as the reverse complement.
CTGAAGGTGAAAGTAGTAGTTGACCAGTGATGAGGGCAGGTATGAGGCCTGGAGGAATACCTGATACTGTGGAGTAGGAGCCATCTGCTCCCTCTCCTCAGCTTGGCCTGCCTGCCCCCTGGCCCTGGGGTCCGTGTGGGCCAGTGGCAAACTCAGGGTCAGCTTGCAAATCCCTCCTCAGTTCTCCTGCTACCCCAAGTGCACACTACATGAAGACTACGGGCGGCTATGGGAAAGCTGCCAGTTTTGTGATGTGGAGTTTGTGCTGGGTGAGGTAAGTGGCCCTTCTGTGCCTGACCCTACCTGTTTGTGCCTGTTTGGTGGGAGCTTCATCCTCAGAGGCCCGGCTGATTGCCTGTGATGCCTCCCCTGGCCGGCTGGCCTTTGTCCCCTGGGATGATGGGCTAGGGCCTTTTACCCACACATTATTCTTTGGACAGAAGGAAGAATGTGTACAGGGCCACGTGGCCATTGTCACTGCGCGGAGCCGATGGCTACGCAGGAAGATTGTGCAGGCACGGGAGCGGCTCGCTCAGGTGAGGTCCCCCTGACTGGGCAGCTGTCCATTGTCCACTGAGGTGCCCTCAAGCTCACCTCTTCTCCCACAGAAGCTGGAGGAGGAGGCAACTCCAGCTCCCAAGGAGGCCTCTGGTGCCGGTGTGGGCGGGACAAGGCCGCCACTGCTGCGGGTGGCCATTCGGGAGGCCGAGGCCCGGCCCTTCGAGGTACTCATGCAGTTCCTCTATACAGACAAGATCAAGTATCCACGTAAAGGTTTGTCTCGACTGTAAATGGTTTGGAACAGGGCTGGGGGTGGGCAGCAGAGCCAGGAAGTAGGAATGCCTTAGAGATAGGCCCCCTGACGGTCAGATTATGGTTACCCATGGTCACATGATCGCTCATGATCACAGCAGCCAGCATATGCCCCTGTAGCCACCTGGTGGCTCGACCCACACTCACCCATGGAAAGAGTCCTGGGCCCTATCCCCAGGCCTTCCCTCCTGGGTCACCAAGGTTGTGGGGCTTTCGGGCACAGGCCACGTGGAGGACGTGCTGCTCATTATGGATGTGTACAAGTTGGCGCTGAGCTTCCAGCTGTGCCGCCTGGAGCAACTGTGTCGGCAGTACATCGAGGCCTCAGTGGACCTGCAGAACGTGCTGGTTGTGTGTGAGAGTGCCGCCAGGCTACAGCTAGGCCAGCTCAAGGTGCGGGCAGGGTCGTGCTGAAGCTGGCAGCATCTGCCAGCCTGGGCCCTCCCAGGAGGGTTGGGGCATGCTTAGGCTGGTGGGACATACTTAGGCTTACCCTCTACCCCACTGCAAACCCCTTGCCCTGCCTGGGCCCCCTGGCCTGATTCTGCTTGCCATACTGGGCCTGTCTGTCCCAGGAGCACTGCCTGAACTTTGTGGTGAAGGAGTCCCACTTCAACCAGGTGATCATGATGAAGGAGTTTGAGCACCTCTCATCTCCACTGATTGTGGAGATTGTAAGGCGGAAGCAGCAGCCACCCCCTCGTACCCACTTAGACCAGCCTGTGGATATCGGTAAGGAGCCCTTGTTCCTTTGTTGTGGGGATGGGAGGGATGGTGTTCATTTTGGGTAGTCTTGGGAGTCATGGAGGATCTGCCAAGCTCTTGGGGCAAGGTGGCCCTGTGTACAGCATGCTCCTGGGCATAGGTGCAGGGATGGACAGAGGCAGGCAGTTTTTCCCGCAGGGCCGTTCCACAGCAGTCTGAGGGCTACAAGCCTGGGTCCGCCGACATGTTTGTTTCTAGGGATGGACATAAGCACTTCTTTTCAGCTAGGTATCAGGTCTAATGGCTCAGGGTCACTGACAAACTACTGAGCTTCTGTTAGGCATAGTGAGGGTGGGACTAGCCTGTGGTATCATATCTCCCAGTGCCTGTTCCTTTTTCCAGTACTGGGACTGAACACAGGATCTTCACACTGAACTCCATCCTTACCACATTTTAAATTTTTATTTATTTTTTGTAGTGTTGGAGATTGAACTCAAGGCCTTTGTTCTGAGTAATATCCCAGCCCCACCCACCCCCATTTTTTTATTTATTGTTTGAAACAGTATCTTTGTAAGTTGGCCAAGCTGGGTGGGCCCAAAGTTAAGATCCTCCTGCCTCAGCCTTCCAGAGTGCTAGGATTTCAGGTGTTTGCTACCATGCATGGCTTTTTGTGTTTTTTTTTTTTTTTTTTTTTTTGGGGGGGGGGGTTGTTGTTTTGAGACAGTTTTGTACTATAGTCCAGTCTGGCCATGTCACACTGCTTAGCCCTGCCTGATCTTCAGCTCCCAGCAGTCTTGCCTCAGCCTCCCAAGTGCTGAGATTATAGGTATGCGCCACCATGCACAGCAAATTTTTATATGGAACAGGGGAACTGAACCCAGAGCCTTGTGCATGGTAGGCAGGTGCTCTAACCACTGAGCTATGCTATGAGTCTTTTCCCTCTTCCCTAGCTTATTTTTTAAGATAGGATCTCATTAAGTTGCCCAGGCCAGGCTCAAACTTGTGATCTTACCATCTCTTCCTCCCGGAGTGCTGGGAATGTAGACCTGTACCAGTGGGCCCAGCTCTCAGCATTTTTTTTTTTTCTTTTTTGAGAAAATAGTCAGGCTGAGTTGTTATATTGCCCAGGCTCTGTTCAAGCTTGTGATCCTCTTGCCTCAGCTTCCCAGAATGCTGGGGTGACAGGCCTGCGTCACATACCTTCTTGTCTTCACCACACCACAGGCTCCTCGTTCACCTAGCTCTTCTTGGGGCCCATGATCACCCTACAGGTGATATCTGGAGACACCACAGGCCACACAGTAGACACAGAGAGGACCTCAGCAAGAGGGCCCACCCTCCAGTCAGCCTAGGGGGTTGGCATACAGCTGGTTACACACCTGGACTGGAGAAACTGTGCGGGACAATGACTTGGGCAGATATGTGGGGATGTGGCACCTATGGGATCCTGAGGCCACAAAGTAACCCCTTCACTCAGAGTCTGCCATGGGCATGAGAGGAACTTGCTCAGGGTCCCCTCATCCCTTCAGGCACCTCCCTGATCCAGGACATGAAGGCATACCTGGAGGGTGCAGGTGCGGAGTTCTGTGACATCACGCTGCTGCTAGATGGGCACCCACGGCCGGCCCACAAGGCTATTCTGGCTGCCCGCTCTAGGTGGGTTGGGACCCGTGTGGAAGGGCAGGGCTGGGCTCAGAGGCTAGCTTCGTTCTGCTGAGAGCTGTTTGTCCGCTGCCCCCTGTCTGTAGCTACTTTGAAGCCATGTTCCGGTCCTTCATGCCTGAAGATGGGCAGGTAAACATCTCCATTGGAGAGATGGTGCCCAGCAGGCAGGCCTTTGAGTCCATGCTCCGCTACATCTACTATGGTGAGGTCAACATGCCACCGGAAGACTCACTGTATCCTCAGCCTCTCGCTTGGACAGCTTAGGGAAGCACCTGCCCTGTACTGGCCTGGCTTCTCATTCCGGAGAATTTCCCAGTGCCTGGTTCTGGATGAGGTACTCTCCAAAGGCTGGTCTAAAGCATATGGGCAGCTAGTAGGTACAGGCGGGCAGTGAGGAGAGATGGATGAGTTCTTGACTCTCCCAGCTGCAAAATATGGTCTGTCATTGCTCTGTGTGTCAGGCAAGCAGACACATGATCACTTGTAATGCACGTCAGTGGGGAATGCAAATGTACATATGGGAACAACAGGATTTGCAGTTTTCTTTGGATCTTGAATGGAGCATTTGAGCCCTTATATGACTGGTACTGGACTGGAGCCCCAGCTTCCAGTGGGTAGGACTCCTCTGGTAAGTGGTAGCTGGAAAGGGTGTAAAGGGTTCCTTTGGCCAGCGGCTCCTTAACCAGCCTCCAGCTACCTGTTTGCAGCTCCCTACTACTATGGCTTCTATAATAATCGGCTACAGGCATACTGCAAGCAGAACCTGGAGATGAACGTGACTGTGCAAAATGTGCTGCAGGTAGCACCCCTGTGCCTGCAGACCATAACTTTCCCCACTGAGGGTGGGTCAGGTGGGCAGTTCCTCAAGGCCCCTGCCATTCCAGATCCTAGAGGCGGCTGACAAGACACAGGCATTGGACATGAAGCGGCACTGCCTGCATATCATCGTGCACCAGTTCACCAAGGTTAGGGCCCATCCAGCTGTAGTGCGCATGGTCCTAGCTCTCCCCATCAGACTCTGTGGGCATAGTGTGGGTGTGGCCATGGGCTAGCCAGTCTCCACCTCTCATCCACTGGCCACTGCCCACCCTGGTCCTCAGAGCCAGCCTGAGCCCTGAGCAGCTTAGGCTGCCTCCCTAGCTTTTAAGTGGTTCTGGTTCCATTGGATTCTGACCTTCTATTCACTGTGCAGGTCTCCAAGCTGCCCACACTGCGGTTGTTGAGCCAGCAGCTGCTGCTGGACATCATAGACTCCCTGGCCTCCCATATCTCTGACAAGCAGTGTGCAGAGCTGGGTGCTGACATTTGAGGGCATCATCAGTGCCTCACCCGCATGGAGAATGACGTTGCTTGCCTGCTTGGCCCATGCAGACTGCCCTGGCCACATTCCTGCCTACAAAGTGGTCTCTGCGGGGCCAAAGGCCATGGTGTCCAGAACCCCTGAAGGGAACTGAGTGGTAACAGCTGCCCCAAACACCTAATTTGAGGACACAGGGCCCACAGGGAGTGGTTAGTGAAGCCCACTCCCTGCCCCCTCGACCTTCTGTGTAGGAAGCCAGAGCTTAAGTTACTGGAATACCACAGGAAAAAGCCCCTGGCCACCCCCCAGGAGTGAAGGCAGGCTGGGAGTGTGGCCTTGCTCTCAAGATCTAGATTCAGAACTACATGGGCAAGCATAGGATCCTGGCAGAATTACTGTGGCACCAGGAGTCTACCTTGATGGCACACTGCCTTGCCCCCCTCAACACAGAAGTCTGTACATGGGGCACCTCCCAGCAGGAGCTTCTGATGGGAGACTAGTGAAGTTAGGTCTAGTCTGAATCTGAAGATGGATTCTGGAATGAGGTTTGTTCATAAAGTATAGGGCAGCTGTGCTGGGCTGTACCTGGCTTCCAGAGCTGCTATAGGCGCTGAGGTCACATTGTACACATCTGGGCCAGGGAGAGGTCATCAGAGAGACCCCAAAGATTCACTCCATTATAGACTTGACTCCAGCAAAGCCACAGCAGTGTTACCTACACATGCTTCACTGGCCCCTGGCCCTCTGCCTCTGCAGCAGAGGACAAGCTGTGCAACCCAGTAGCTTGGCAGACCCATGGAAATGGGTTCAGTGCCACTGTCAATGACTGCTACCATCTGTGCCACCCAGTAGAGAGCAAGGGGTTGTTTAGAATATCCAGGCTGGCCCCTCCCTAGAGCAGGTCTGCCCTGCCACTCCCCTGTGCAGCTGTACTGGACCTGAGGAAACATTTGCTCTCTTGCCTGAGCTGGAAGTCGAGGACAGGCTCCAGCAACCTCCCATTGTCCTAGAGTAGGTCTGTGTGAGTCCATCCTGCTGCAGCACACACAGTTCTGATTTCTGGGAACAAGAAACAGGAAACCCGAGCTCATGCTGGGAAACAATGGGCTCTCTTTTTGGCCTTGGAGCTTCTTTCAGTTTATGCTGCATAGAAATATGGGTGCAGCCCTTGCTGTATGTGGGGCCCCAGACAGCTGCATGCAGGTGGATGGGGACCTCTGGGTAGCAGGCTAAGTACCCTTAGCTGAAGGAGGTAGATCCATAAAGCCAGCGAAGAAGCGAAATGGGACCAGGTATGATGGGAGGTATGGAAGCCAAGCCAGGTGGGTGAGCAGAAGCGCAGCCCCTGTGAGGAAGCAGATGGCCAGGGTTGCTGGAGATGGACAGTAGGAATGGGGAAATTAGCATTGGTGGGCTGCCAGGCAGACAGGGTATGAGTCACTTGCAGCATGTCCCTGAGCAACTGACTCACGTTTTCTACAAGATACTGTTCTTGCCATAGCCCCAGAGTAACCTCATCCGCATCTCACCCCTCCACCCCCCTCCGGGAGGAATCAGCCTGGAAGCCTCAGGAACAATAATCGGCAAATGCTGTATGCTCATCCTTCTAATGGCCCCTCCACTCTGTCTTCTAGATGTGATATGAATAAATTTACACATCCATGGCCCTAAAAGGCAAATCTGAGAGCAGTGTGTAAGCCATGGGACTGGGAAGCCAGTGGTGCTCCTGCCACAGTCTCAGCCCACGCACCTGGCTGTTTATCTCAGTCACAGCTACAGTGAAGTCTTCTAGATTCCTGTGAGTTGAAGAAAAATACTGAGACCAGAGACCAGAACCTGCATGCCTGCCTCCAAGAGTCACCTACCTGTTCCACACTTCTAGGAGGTTTTTTTTTTTTTTTTTTGGTGAAGTCTTAATGCCTGTGGAGTATAGCAGCACCAGAAGGCTGGTGATTGTTGTCACTGTCCCTTTTCCTGATGGACAAAGGTCCAGTTATGACCGGTGCAGGGGCACTAGTGTACCAGGCAGAGAGGATATGCGTAAGAACCAAGTTGGGACCTGGTTCCCAGAGTGGTCTCAAGGAAGCTCCCTTGCTTTAGTCAAGGTTATTTGAAGACTCAACTACCTAATATTGTGTCCTGGCCCTACTCATACCATTCTGTTGGACCAGAGAAGTCTGTCGGGCATGGAGCTAGCTGCAAAGAAGGGTGGGTAAGAACCAGACTCCAAACAGCCTAGAGTCTAGACTCTGGCTCAGTTGTCTAGGGGCTACAGCCACCGTTGGGTGGTGGGGGAACAAGCTGATATCCCCGGCTGAGCCAGACAGCACGTGTCCTAGAATCCACTTTATTATCGCATCGGATAGATGCAATTCAGATCAGGTCCTCTTCAGGTGAATTCTGAGGGAGAACAAGGCCAAAGTCTTGACAGAGGCTCCTCACTCAGGCCATGCTGCTACTCAGCTGCATGGCAAAGTCCTGCACATGCTCCTTCAAAGTCTGTCGGGCATCTGCCTGTGCCCGCTTTTCCCGCGCCCGCTCCTGCTGCAGCTTGGTTAGCCGCAGCCGCAGCCGCTGCTCTCGCCTCTTGCAGGCCTGCAGCTGGCGCTGAGCCTTGTCCAAGGCATCAAGGGCAGCTTCAGCCCTCCGCTTCCAGAGCAGGGCACTACCCACCTGGTAGCTGTGCTCATTCTGGATGTAGGCTCCCGCGGGTGGTGGAAGGCGCAGCATGTAGGTTGAGGGAGAGACAGGCCGGGTCTCAAGAGGGGAAGGCTGCTGTTCTGGTGAGGGCTGGGCACTACAACCTGCTTCATCTGCCTGGGCACCTAGGGAACCCAAAAGGTCCGAGAAGGGGCTGCTAATTCCAGGCTCTAGCCTCCCAGCTGGGGAGGTAGGCAAAGTGGCAGGTGCAGAGGCCTCCTCCACAGGAAAGCAGGTGACGTCAGCAGGAGGAGGTGGAGAAAAAGGAGTTGTGGGTCCCCGGCCTTCAGAGCAACTGGAAAGGAGAGAAGAAACTGACAAGTCAAGCTGGGCCAAGTGGCACAGGCCTGTAATCCCAGCACTCTGGGAAGCTGACACAGGAGGATTACAAGTGTGAGCCCAGCCTGGTAACTTAGTAAGACCCTGTCTCAAAAGAAAAAAAAAAAAAAAACAGGGAAAGAAGGTCTGGGACTGAAGGCCAATGTAAAGGTCCTGGGTTCAATAAGAAAAAGCCACACCACGGGCCTGCCAGACACACCTCATGAACCCACCTGATCCTAATGATCCACCTAGTATCTGAGCCTCTTCCACAGTCTATGCAGCAAGCACCCTATCCAGCAAGGTTGCTGGCAAACACAAGCACAATCCCTCAGCCTTGGAATGAGTGGAGTATTCCCTCACCCTCAGCACATACCGTTTCCTGCATCTGCGGAGCCGGCTGACATCATGGGGCCCAGGTAGGTAACTGTGTCCCTTGGTCTTGGCTGTCCGGCGCAACTTGGAGAAAGACTCAAATATAGTGGGGACTGCCCCTTCTTTCAGTCTGTGATACCCACTGTGGGAAAAAAGCAGCCTGGATGAGCAAGAGTACAAGTGCCACCACCACCCCAGGGCAGTTTACCCTTGGCACCCCAGCAGAGACTTCCCAGGACTAGGGCTGTGGAAAGCTGGAAGGCATAGTGCAAAACAGTTAAGCATGGTGAGTGCCAAGTTAGGCAGAAGCCACCAATCTCTATGTAGGACTCTTTCGAAGTTGAGTGTGGGAAAGCTCCCCCAGTTGGCGTGATCAGCCATAAAGTGTTCTATATATAGCTGTACCGGAAGGACGGGTGCTTAACACCCCCCACAGACACAAAGGCTATGTCTCTCTAGCGTCACTGACAGCTACTCTGGGAATGGGCTTCACTGTATAGACATGAGAAAAGCAGCAGCACCTTGGACGAGGGTTGCCTGTCGGCCTGACAAGCTGTCTTCAAGTTAGCTGCTCAAGGACCTCCTCCTCAGGACATACAGCTGCCCCGATCTGCCCGGTGCCATGATGCCCCACACCCCGCCCCGGTGCTGGTTTTGCAAGGAGGCCCACCTGATTCCCACCAGCTCAAAGCAGTTCTCCTCGAAGTGTTTGGAGCAGAAGTAGATGTACTCAGAGGCCGGGTCCCACAGGCCCTGGCCGCTGGGGTCCAGACGCTGACAATTGGCCAGCCACAAACCGCGCCTCGGGTTGTCCTTCTTGGGAAGTCTGCGGAGCCACAAACCCGTGAGCTGTCCGCAGCCCCGGGTTCACGAGGCCAAAGCTCCCCAAGCAAGAGCAGGCACAGCACACGCTTCTAGGGGACCTCCCTGCGACCCTGCCTGAAAAACACCACTACCCCAGGTACAGGGGAGGAAACCGAGGCCTCGAGAAAGCAGCTTGCTCAGCAGTACGCAGCAGGTACAAGTCTGAGAGAGGCAAGTACAACCCCGCGAGGCACCTAGTTCTTTACAGGGCGGGATGTAGCCCCACTGGGACCGCCCCTTCGCCCTCCCACTCCCAAGCGCAAAGCGGCGGGAAACGCAAACGCATGCGCACGCGAGCCCTTCCGCACCAGCACGCACGCGCGCTGACCTGTGGAAGGAGATGCCACGGTTGCGCGTCTCCCGAGTATCCCGTGTGCAGCAGCCAGCGGCGGAGCAGTGACGCGGCATCTGGGAAAGGGGCGGAGGGTAGGTCGCGGACAGCTAGCAGCTCGGGCCCGGAGTGGCCTCAAGCCCTCAGCCGCCACTCCCTCCAGGGGGCTTTGGCCCGTGAACCGATCTTGTCCCAACCCCGTCCCATCCAATTTTCTTAACTCCCGTCAGCAGTACTCACGGTCTCGCCATTGCTGCATGGCCGAAATCTCGCGATTTGTGGAGTGCGGCGGAAGTTAGTACCATAGAGACTCCAGGGACAGCTGAACTCCGTCGGAGGGGCGGGGTCGGAAGAATTCCTTTGGGCTGCCCCGGAAGCCGCAAGGCCGTGGGGGCGGTTCCTAGCTCCACGCAGTTCCAAGGCCCTTGAAGAGTTGGGTTAATTTGTTTAAGGTTAATTCATAAGCAGTCCAGTGCGCCCGGAGCGGCCACGTCGTGGACGTGGGTGAGACGTGAAGATGCCTTGGGGCCTGGCAAGTCTGCAGCCGACCCGAGAAAACCCAGACCCAAGAAACACATCACCGCTAAGATAGCGGGCAGGGATTTTCACAAAAAGGAGCCTGGCTAAAACCTGCACTTGGGGCTGGAGGAACTGCTCAGCGGTTAAAGCGCTTGCCTAGCAAGCGGTAAGTCAGTTGCCAAGTACCGGAGTTCGATTCCCCAGCACCACATAAACTGGGCGTGGTGGCGCACACCTGTAATCCCAGCACTCGGGAGGCTGAGACAGGAGGATTGCCCTGGGTACAAGGCCACCCTGGACTACAGAGCGAGACCCTGTCTCAAAAATAAAACACCTGCACTCAAAATTCACTCACCCAGCTGACTCCGTAGGTAGGGGCGGGAGGATTGCACGTTCAAGGCCAAGATGAGGTGTGATCAAAAGACGAATGTTTAAATTTTAAAAAATGTATTGGGCTGAAGAAGTAGCTCAGCTGTTAAAGTACTTGCCCTGCAAGCTCATGGCCCTAATTCTATTCCCTAGCACCACGTAAACCGGACCAGGTAACACCCATCTGTCATCTCATCGTTCAGAAGCCTGAGGCAGGAGGATTGCTGCAAGTTCCAGGCCAGCCTGGGCTACCTAGTGAGTTCAGGACCAGCCTGGACTACAGAGTGGGACCCTGTCTCAAAAACATTTATGATAGTAAAAGACATTATCATTAACCCACTTTCAAAATACTCCCACCTGCTGTAAACACACTTATCCCGTACTTCTGGTAACTGAGCTTTACAGGTTGTAGGGTATTAGGATGGGTGGTCAAGGACTTGCAGACTTCAGTTCCTGCAGTTATAAGCTCCAGGTTGATCTTTTTACTGGTGCTAATTTTGCATAGCCAGCTGATAAGAAATTTAAGTCCTTAAGTAACAGCTAAAGTTTTATGTAAAAAACGATGGAGCCCGCCACAATTCAAGAGAGTGACTGGGAAGGTTTAGAAGGGAGAAAGGGCTTCATTCTGCTACCCAAGAGACTTAGAAACTTTCTCCCCTAGTACTAGGGGTGGAATCCAGGGCTTTCACACTCATGCTGAGGTTGTATTCCAATACGGTCCACTCTTTGTGTGTGTGTGTGTGTGTGTGTGTGTGTGTGTGTGTGTGCTTTCACACTCATGCTGAGCTTGTATTCCAGTCCACTCTGTGTGTGTGTGTGTGTGTGTGTGTGTGTGTGTGTGTGTGTGTGATGGTACTTGAAATTTAACCTTTACACTTAATTACATTCAAAGCCCATCATTTTTTTTTTATTTCAAGAAAGTGATCTTTTTAAATCACTATGTTGCCCGATGTGGGCTTGAACTTGAAATCTTCCTGCCTGAGCTTCCCACAGTGCTGGTATTACAGGAGTGCACCATGCTTCCCAGCTGAAATTTAGAGACTTCTTAGTGGAAACTCCTGAAAGAAGAACCTCAAGAAGTTTTCCAGGCATCAGAGAAGAATAAATGGAGTAGGCAGAAAATGCATAAATACAGGAAGAACTGGAAGGTTCTGTAGGGTGGACCGAGGCAAAGAGGATACTAGAGGGTCTTGATGGAGCTGGCGTGACCATGGCCAGACCAAAGAGTTTGGCTTTCCTTGGTGGGCAGAGCTGGACAGCAATAGATGCAGGAGGCGTGCAGAAAACCCCATTAATGGTCATTACAAAAGGCCAAACCATTACCTCCTCCCCCCCCCACACACACACACACTTCACTGAAAGGACAGGCAGGATCTCCAAAGTTCCTAGAAAGAAAGCTAATCCCTTCAGATGGTTCTTACAACCCCACAAGATCTGCCACTTCATTCTTGTTGCTGGTCTGTGAAAAAAAAAATTTTTTGAGCCAGGCCCAATGGTGCAAGCCTTCATTTTCTAATCATGTATGCTCGACTAGTGTGTTGTGTGCCACCATGCCCAACTTACGTGGTGCTGGGGAACTGAACCAGGCAGGCGCTCTTAACTGCTGAGGTGCGGCTCCAGCAGTTTATTTAATTCAAGTTTTACATGGCACAGGAGCCATTACAAGGAAATGTAGTTCTACAAGAGCAGTTAAGCAGTTAGAGTCACTGATACAGTAATCTCAGTTTACCCATAGTTTCACTTACCATAGTTTGAGTTACCTCTGGTCAGTTGTGGTCTAAAGGTGTTACGTAGAGTATTCAGAAAGAACCAGTTCTGAAAAGAGCAAATCTAAGTATATTGGCCATTATCTTATTGAAATAGTCTCTTGGTCATGAGGTCATTCAGTTAAGGGTTTGTGTTCTGTAGGAGGTGATGCTGCAAGTGGGCCTTCATCCAAGGTAGGTGTCTGTGTGATGTGTTCTAGGGTTCTGATCTTGAGTGTCCCCCAAAAGTCTCTTGGAACCGTGTATTCTTATCAGATAGAGGCTGTCTGGAAGGGGCAGGTATTTAAGGTTTGACCTGGAAAGATTGTCAGGACAGAGCTTTCAGGTGTCTGTTACTGATTTGTGGATTAGGAAATGAGGGAGGGAGGAGCACCCACCCTGTTGGTGGTGGGGGAACTGGTGTCTCTAAGCTAAGTAAAAGAAGGAAGAAGAAATATTGTTACAGCTTCTTCCTGGGAAGGCTGTAGCCTAGCAGGTCTACAGACTTCACTTTGCTTCTGCTTTACTTGGCTTCTGTCTGCAATGGAGTGAGCAGGTCCCCAGCCTCTGTCTCTGCCGTGAGTCTTCATCATTGCTGGCTGCCCTATGAATGGACTGTGTGGGACCTTCTGAAACTGTGAGCTAAATAAATCTTTCCTCCCTTAAATTGTGGGTGTTGGGTATTCTGTCAAAGCACCAAATAAAGTAACTAAAACAGTATGATAAACAAGTATTTACTGAGAGATTGTTTTATGGGGAAAAAGGTTAGTGGTTGGAGCCAATATGAACCCAATTTTGAGGCCCAAGTGCAATCAATTGAAAAAGCTTTGGGTTGAAGCATTTTTAGCAAGAATTGAGGCAGAGTGTGATCATGTTGATAAATCTCCTAGTTTGAATTTCTCTTGAGAAATTTTGGCGAACTTCTCAAGTGACTTGTGTAGTAAGGGGCATAATGGGCATCTATCTTAGTTACTTTCTTATTGCTGGAACAGAATACCCAACATCCACAACTTTTGGGAGGAAAGATTTATCTTAGTTCACAGCCTACTCATGCATCACAGTCTACTCATGTGGAAATGGTGGAACCACATGTCAGGGCCGGAGCCAGAGAAGAGTCTCCTCACAGCATGACCCAAGAGAGCCAAGTAGAGAGTGTGTGTGTGGGGGTACATATCCTTCCAGGTCAGATCCCAAGCATCTGCCCCTTCCGGCTAGGCCCCACCTCCCAACAGTACATGTCTCCTACTACATCTAAATACGAGACTTTTGGGGGGATACCCCAGATCCAAACCACAACAGTGTTCATACATGACCTATTGTGGTAATTTCTTTGAAGTGTATGCCAAGTTGTCTGCCTTAGCTTGTTAGTACTTCAGGAAGAATGGAAGTCTTAGGATTTTTTGTTTTATTTTTTCAGTGAGCTTTTGCTATATTGCCGAGACTGAGCTCTAGCTCCTAGGCTCAAGCGATCCTTCTGACTATACTTCCTGACTATACAGCGCCAGTCTTGATTAGTGTATGCACTGATTTGCACCACATCATTGTAATTTCAAAACAAATTGATCATCTCCAAAATAAACCTATGTCTTGGCGATCCACCCCTAATTCATCCATCTCCTTAGCACTAGGGAAATTACCATCTACTTTCTGTCTTTGTAGATTTCCATATTCTGTTCTTTTTTTTTTTTTTGAAACAGGGTATTGTTCTATAGTCCAGGCTGGTTCTGAACTCACTATGTAGCCTAGGTTGGCCTTGAACATCCATCAGCCCTCCTGCCTTAGCCTCAAGAGTGCTGGGATTACAGGTGTGTGCTGCCACACCTGGCTTATGTGGTGCTAGGGAATTGAACCTGGGACCTTATACTTGCTTGCTAGGCAAGTGCTTAAACCACTGTGCTAAGACTCCAGGCCATGGATATGTCATATAAAGATAATGGTACAATATGTGCTCTTGTGACTAGTTTCTTTCATTTAGCATATTTTCAGATTTAATTTATGTATCAGTACTTTTTGTAAAATAGCTTTATTGAGATTAATTGATGTACCATAAACTTCTTTCATTTACAGTTCTGTATACAACTCAGTTACTTTTAGTGTATTCAAAGAGTTATACAGCTATCACCATAATCTGTTAGAACTTGCTATCACCTTTTATACTATTGAGTGAGATTCCATTGTTTGGAAACATTACAATGTATATTTTCCATTGGTGAGCATCCACTTTTTGGATATTATAAAGGTAATGGTGTTATAAACATTTTGTTTACACATTTTCAGGTGGATATATATTTTCTTTTGACTACATACCGAGGGTAAAATTACTGGGTCATATGGCCTAATTCTGTGATTAATCTTTTGAGGCACTACCAGACAAACCACAAGAATTTTTTTTTTTTTTTTTTTTTTTTTTTTTTTTTTTTTTTTTTTTTTTTTTTTTTGTGGTGGTGGTGGTGGTGGTTCTGGGCTTTGAGTTCTGGGCCTTCAAACTGTGCTACATCCCCAGCCCACCTTTTTGTTTTTATTTTTCTTTTTTTTTTTGAGACAAGGTTTTGCCAAGTTGCTAAATTGTCGATGCTGGGCTAGAACTTGAATGCTCCTCCTGCTTTTGCTTTCCAGTGTGCTGGATTACAGGCTTGTGCCACCAGGCCCAGCTTTTCTTTCTTTCTTTTTTCTTTATATTCTCACATAACATCACATGTATTTTCACTGTTCTTTGAGCATGTGGCTTTTAGTATCGATAGAATTTTAAATCATAGTTATTGAAGCACAAGGCCCTGAGTTTGATTCCCCAGCACCACATAAACTAGGCGTGGTGGCTCATGCCTATAATCCCAGTAATCAGGAGGCTGGGCAGGAGGATTGCTGTGAGTTTGAGGCCAGCCTGGGCTACACAGTGAGTTTAGGGTCTGTCTGAACTATATAGTGAGACCCTGTCTCAAAAAAAAATTATTTGAGCATTTAATGACTTCTAATGCTCATTGTTATAAACAACATTTCAGTGAACATGCATCAGTCTTTTTATGCGTCTCTGATTATTTCTGTAAAGCAGATTAGTCATATGATTGGATCAGAGAGCACAGGCAGTTTTAAGGCACAGTGCATAATGACAAATTGCCTTCTAAGAAATGCTGTGACAGTTTGAATTCTTCCAAACAAAGTTTAGGAACACCACTTGTATATATGACTCCTTATATTTTATCTGTGAAATTCACCAGAACATGAGTATCTGGAGGACAGGGACATCTTTCACTCTTTGTCCCACTCATTGTGTAGCACACGGTAACAGCTTGTGTTGTGTGAATAAGTGATGGCACGTGAACATCCAAATCATTGCAGGTACCTGGGACAGAAAGGAAGATACGAGTGTCCCGACTTGAATGGCACACACATGGAAGTTGAGGCTGACTGGAGAGAGGAGCCACTGTCCAGCGTCACTTAGAGGCAGGTACGGGTGGGGCCTCACTGAGGACTGGCAGCAACTCTTTTTTATACTCCATTCTCTGAGCACCAGTCTTTATGCAAAGCCCAGGAAGAATGACCTTCAGTGAGCTGGCAAGGTCACCAAATTCTCTGCTCACCTTGATATCCTGAGGAGAAACCCGTTACAAGGCAGTGTGTTATTACTTTCTGAGAACCCAGTTGTTTTTACTTACTGTTATGGTTTGGACGTGGAATGTCCCTCAAAAGCCTCATGTGTTGGGGAGGTGATTGGATCACAGGAGTTAGTTGGATCAATGGACTATTTCTTTCATTTCCTGTGCTGTTAAGAGATCAGAGGAGTGGAACACTGAGATGTGGCCTGGGTCTCTTAGTAGCTCCGCCCTTCACTGTCTTCCTCCTGGAGATAATGGAATGAACAACTTTCTCTGGCTAGCTTTCTGCCATGCCTTTCCACCACTATTAGCCACCCATGAATGGAATGAGACCTCCTAAAACTGTAAGCTAAAATAAACCTTCTCTCCTTAAGTTGTGGATGTTGGGTATTGTGGCCCAGTGATGAGAACGTGACTAAGCATTTGCAAACGCAAGGTCTTGAAGAATCACCTTTGTGTGGTGTCTGTTTTGTTCATAACAATCTCATACTACCTCATCTATTAAACTAGAAAAGGAAAGGGAGGCAAGAGAGGGCTTTTAGAAATATGTTTTATTTTTTGATCTTGGGGCTACTTTAAAAAGTTAAGTGCTATTTGCAATCTAAACTTAATCTGTGTGTGCTTTTTAAGCATAGTATCATCACTTAATTAAAAACAAAAGTGGTATTTCTTTAGCCCTCGTTCTTTCTTTTAAATGTGTGAAATTGTTATAAGAGTAGGGTCTCACTGTATTGCTGAGGCTTATCTTGAACTCCTAAATTCAAGAGATCCTCCTCCCTCAGCCTGAGTTTTAATAACTTTTTTATTCCTGGTACACAGTACCCAATACCCACAACTTAAGAAAGGAAAGGTTTATTTTAGTTCACAGTTTCAAAAGGTCTCAGTCCATTCATGGGTGGGCTGCCAAGGTCAAAGTGTCTGACAGAGGGCCTCGTTGGAGAAAAGCTGTTCATCCCTTGGCAGGTGGGAAGCAAGTGAGAAAGAGTGGAAATAGTATATATTTTTTCAGGCCGTGTCCTGGTGATCTACTCTTTCCAAGTCAAGCTCCGGTGATCCCATCCTTCTATCCAGGCCCCTCCGCTTAATAGCACAGGAAATCAATGGGTTAACTCCATGATTGAGTTGCCTTCCAAACATGAGGCTTTTAGTGGACATTCTAGATCCAAACCATAACACTCTGAGCAGCTGGGACTATGATTGTGTACTACTGCACCTGGCTCTAACCCCGTCTTTGTAATGCCCTGGGAGATGTTTGTTGGACCCATTTTACTTAAGGACAAGGTCATCTAGGAAGGGTTTTACTTAAACTATAAAGATTCACAAGCATATTTCTTAAAGCTGGGCTAGTCAGATAAGACTAATGATAATAGTTAAGAAATAGAGGGGCTGGAGGAATGGCTCAGCGGTTAAAGCGCTTGCTTAGCAAGTGCTGAGTCAAGTGCTAAGTACCCAAGTCCAATTCCCCAGCACCACATAAGCTGGGCGTGGTGGCGCACGCCTGTAATCCCAGCACTCGGGAGGCTGAGGCAGGAGGATTGCCCTGACTCTCCAAGTCCAGCCTGGGATCCATAGTGAGTTCAGGACCAGCCTGGACTACAGAGTGAGACCCTGTCTCAAGAAAAAAAAATAGTTAAGGAATAGAAAATACAGCCTGAGATTCAGGCTAGGGTCTCTTGTTAATGGGATTCCTCTTGACTCAGTGAAAGATAGGACCTAGGACCTTTCCTTTTTCTCCAACAACTCTAGTGGAAGACTGCCATGAATCTCAGCTGGGAGGAAGAGCCTCAAGGCTGTCTCAGGAAGATAAATGAAGACTAACTTCCGTAAGTTTAACATAAATTAAGTCAGAGGTCGCTAACAAGGGGCTGCTAACTTACTAGATGAGACACAATTTTATCATTAATAAAGACTTCACATAGATCACTTGTAAGATCTGCTACAGTGTTCCCCTGAAGCACGGGCCCTTGTTTTTTTCCTGGGTATAAAAAGCTTATAGTGAAAAATAAAGTTGTTTGGTTCTGTTTGAGATGGTCCCACAAGTCCGCCTGGGTGGAAATTAATTGTGCTCACAGAACCATTTAACTGATCAACATTATGTCATGCTGGCTGTCACACTAGTGTTGATTCTTTATAGAATCTTGTGCAAGATTCCACATTAATGAACCTAGCATTTAGTCTCGGGCCAGAACTGACTACAAAGCCCAAGCAATTTCCATTATACTAAAAGCCTTCAGTTAATGCATACATTGTATTGAATCATGTAGTTTGGCAAGAGAATCTCATACATCATTCCTCTTCTCTTTTTTCCTCCTTTCTTCCTATTTTATTTATTTATTTATTGGTACTGAAGATGGAACACAGAGTCTTCATACCGAGCCACATTCCCACCAAGTCACTAAGTTGCCCGGGTTGGGCTCAAACTTGCAATCCTCTGACTTCCAGAGTGTCTTCCATTTATTTTAGAATGCTAGCATCCAAAGCTGAAAAGCATTTTCCTCGCAGAAGGAATGGTGTGGTTAAAGCATGCTAACTTTTAGCATTAGAGATGTAGACATCTGTTGTCCCAAAGCTGAAAGAAGGCCTCTGACTCACACATGGGTTGAACTATATAAAAGTTAGAATAATCATAATCACTGTTAGGCAGCTAGCTAGACTCTTCTTCTTCTTCCTCTTCTTCTTCTTCCTCCTCCTCCTCCTCCTCCTCCTTCTTCTTCTTCTTCTTCTTCTTCTTCTTCTTCTTCTTCTTCTTCTTCTTCTTCTGAGACAGGGTCTTGGCCTATAGTCTGGGCTGGTCCTTAACTCAGTGTAACTCAGGCTGGCTTCAAAATCACAACAATTCTCCTGCCTTAGCCTCCCAAGTGCTGGGATTACAGACACGTTCCACAATGCCCAGCTAGTATGTGGTGCTGGAGAACTGAACCTGGAGCCTCTTGCTTTCTGGACAAGGGCTCTAATCACTGAGCTGTGCCCTAGCCCCTAGATTTTTCTTTTTAATAATTCATATTTTGTGGGATTGGAGATATAATTCAGTGGTAGAGTACCTAACATGTGAGGCCCTGGGGTCCATCCCAAGCACTATGCATGCACATACAAAAAATTGAATTTGACAATTCTGGGGTGTTGTTTAGGTATTGGGGATTGAACTAAGGATCTTCACAATGAGCTATATCCTCAGACTACTTTTAATTTTTTTGAGACATGATCTCATAAATCACTAAATTGCCAAGGCTAACCTTGTGCTTCTCCTTTCTCAGCCCACAAGAGTGCTGTGATTACAGGCCTACAACACTGGGCTTGGCTTGAGAATTGTTTCCTTAGTGATTAACTGCCTTAGAAGAATGAATTTTTCTAGATTACAAAGGCAACATTGAACAAAAAGGAGTCCTAATTTTTCTCATAGACACACATGTGAATCTTCTAGCACCACAGCCCATGTACAGTACAGAGCAGGAGGCTGGAGGTGAGCATCCTTGTAAGTGCTGAACCTGAGTTCCACACATAAGTGAACAGTGAGTATCATGTTCCCAACCTCTACCTCTTCTCTTTCAGCTAATGAAGGACCCAGGTAGGAGCGCAAGGTAAGATATGGCACAGCCGCCAGCCCACAGTGGAAGCAGAGCTGGAGTGGCCTCATGACTTACATTCAGGCCTATGCTGGAGTTCTGACCCTGCCACATGATATACCTGAGCACTTTTCCATCTCTAAAGTAGAGATGATAATAATAGCTCATGGGGCTGACGGGAGGATCAGAGATGAGGTTTATGAAAAGCTCTTACAGAAAAATCCAGCAACTGTAGAGCAGATTCTGGATTGTCCTGGACAGACTTGAGGAGACCAGAACAGCCTTCATTTTGCATGGGATTTCTGGACACCTAAAAAGACACATACAGAATTGAGGTAAGCCAAGACCAGGGAAGGAGGGCTAGGACAGCCCCACCCTTTCTGCTGAGCAGGTGTCTCCAGCAGAAAGAGCGCCCTGACAACTGCCTGGGGAAGAGAGGCAGGAAGTGGTTGCTGACCGAGCATCCACCTCTTGCCTGGCTCTGTGCCAGGCACCAAAGATACAGACACAAACATACCTGGTCCTTAAAGAGTTCACTTTCTGGGGAGAGGGGAAGGGAAGAAAGTGCTCAGGTTCTCTAAAAGTGTGCATCAGCCCTGCCTGGGAAGAAGCACGAGAGAGCAAAACCTGTGAGCTAAGCCTTGTAGGTGAGGGTGGCAGAGCTGGGCATTTCAGCGAGAGAAACAGGCGCCAAAGCAGAGCAGAGAAGAGAAGAATGGTGCAGTGTGTGTGTGTAGAATTGTGAGCACCCTGGGGTGAGAATGGTAAACTTGGGAGTTAGCAGAACCCAGATTCCCCCATGATGAGCTATGAATGATGAACGATGAAGTTTAGATCTATTAGAAGTGATAAGTTGAAAGCAGGGACGCGGCATTTTCTGGTCTAGAAGGATTATCAGGTAGCAGGTGGAAAGGGAGGACTTGTGTTGGGGAAACCATCAGGGCAACACAACCCAGAAGACAGGAAGTGAGCAGAGGGAGGGGCCCTCAGCCTGAGTGCTCAACAGGAGGTGAGAGGCGATAGAGGGAAGATGGGTGGGCTTCTGACTTGGCTCTACCGGCCCAGCGGCAGGCCTTCAAAGGAGTGATGCATGCAGCTTGGAGTCTCAGAGTTCACTGTGGTTTTGGGACTGTAGATCCAGGCTTGGGTTCCTGTTGTGGTGGGGATGAGGGTGAGAGAAGCTCTGAGAAGTCTGAAGGGAGGGAAGGGAAGGTCAGGCAGAGACACATGCCACTCCCAAACTGTGGATACCATTCCCCACACCTGCGGTTGGCACAGCAGTCATCCGGGGCCTGCCCCACCCTTGCTTGATCTCCGTCTCAGGTTTTTTTTTTTTTTTTTTTTTCCTCATACCAGGAATGGAGCCCAGGGCCATCACATTAAGCTATATCCTCAGCCCATTTGTCATGTTTGACTTCAAGACAAGGTCTCACCAAGTTGCTAAATTTCAGGCTGTGCTCAAATTTGCAAACCTTGGGGCTGGAGGAATGGCTCAGCAGTTAAAGCGCTTGCCTAGCAAGCGCTAAGTCAAGCACTAAGTACCTGAGTTTGATTCCCCAGCACCACATAAGCTGGGCGTGGTGGCACATGCCTGTAATCCCAGCACAGAGGAGGATTGCGGTGAGTCCAAGGCCAGCCTGGGCTCCATAGTGAGTTCAGGACCAGCCTGGGCCACAGAGGAAGACCCTGTCTCACAAAAAAATAAAATAAATTGCAGGCCTCCTACTCCTGCCTTCCAGAGTGCTGGAACTATAGGCCTGCACCACCAGCCTGGCTCTCCTATCTGTCTCCAGTGCTCAGTTCTACTCTGAGGACCCCCTCACCTGCAGCCCTGGAGAAGGGGAATTCCTGCTGGGCACATAGGCCTCTGGTGGTTTTAGCAGTAGACAGCCAGCACACTGGGCAAAATACAGGTTCCCACAGTGCCAGGGCAAGAGGGAAGATGAAGGTGAAGTTAGGGATGCTTTGGCCACCTTCAGCACAGCAGCACTCCCACAGGAGGAGGAAAAAGGGCAGCAAGGAGTGTAGGAAAGCTGATGAGAGGGGAAGAGGCTAAAGCTAGGCATGGGCCAGGCCAGAGGTGGGAGAGTGGACAGCAAGGGAAGAAAGTGGTCACAAGAGGAAGCCAGGGGTCCCCTTCCAAAGACTCCCTCTGGGGCCATGAGGCCAATGTGCACTGCTGCCCGTCCAGTCGGTAGACATGCATAGGGCAGGTCTGTGCTGGGGCCTTGCCTGCCAGGTTAGCACTCACAATGAGAATCTTCAGCGTCTGGTTGACCCGAAGGCCCTGCCCCAGGCTCAAGGCTCCCACTGCAGAAATTCTGTTGTTGCTGCAACATAAAGGATTGCGTAGCTAAGATACTGTATCCGTCTAGGCACCCACCGTCAGATGACATCCCGGCATAGTTATACAAAACTAAGTAGTAGTCTGCTGTAGAGTGAAATCCTGTCACTCACAGTAAAGGAATGGAACTGGAGGACAATGAGTAAAACAGACACAAAAAGATATGACCTGTGTGTTCTAGAAGGGAGGAGGATACAGTTCAGTGATAGAGCACTAGCTGAGCATGCAGGAAACCCTCTGTGCAATCCTGTCCCAGTGTCCCTCTCCCACCCTGAAAAATCCCCAACACTCTAACCCTGCATATTCTCTCTCATATGGGGAAACTTTAAAAATATTGACCTAAAAATAGAATAATGATTACTAGATATAGGAAAGTTTTTGAAGAGAGGGAAGGTAGGAGAAAAAGGTTAGATCTGATTGGTGCATGCTGTATGCATGTATGGAAAAATCACAACAGACCTCATTAATATATAAAATTAAAATATGTAAAGTTTTTAAAAAGCTTCCCCTGGTGGCATAGGCCTGTAACCCCAAGACTCAGGGAGGCTAAAGCAGAAGGATCACAAATTTGGGCCCAGCCTGGGCAACTTAGTGACTAAACAGGATCCTGTCTCAAAAAAAAAAAAAAAAAAAAGATGGGTGTGGTAGTGCCTGCCTATAATCCCAGCACTGGAGAGGCTAACGCAGGAGGATTGTCATGAGTTTGAGGCCAGCCTGGGCCACATAGTGAATTCAGGACCTGCTAGAACCACAGAATAAGACTATCTCAAAACAACAACAAGTGAAAGTAAAAATAAATGGTCTGGGATATAGCTCAGTATGAATACACACCGGGCTTGATTCCAGGCACCACACACACACACACACACACAAAGACATGCATCTTTCAGCATCCCCAGCAGTTACTCCGGGCTGACTGCCCCAGGGTCTGTGCTGGAGCTACTGTTGTACCTGCCGAGTTGGGCCTCCCATTCCAGCCCGCCACTCATATCCAGGGTTCCGGAACATCAGTGGCCTCAATGGCCTCTGTTCAGGGAGCTCTCTAAGTGCCTAGTAGAGACCAGCTGTCATTCCCTGGCCCTTTGAGATCAGCAGGTGCTCCCATGTGTTCTGCCCAGCGGGCACATCAAACCTATCACCATGACAACATCAGTTCTGGAAAACCACCTAGCTTCCTGTTTACATCCCTCTTCTCCCAACCCCCCCCCCCCCACTCCTCCCTGCTGGACCCAAACTCCAGGCCTCAGTTCTCAGCCTCTTTGTCTCCAGAACCAGATCCACTTCGCTCTGACTTCCCATAGCCAGCTTTGGCTGTGCAGTGAATTCAGCCATATCTTAGGGCCCTCCCCAGCCTTGGCCCTTCCCATGGAGAGGAAAAGTGGGCTGGACTGAGTGGGCCTCCTTACCTGCAAGGGACAGCCCTGGGGACAGGCTCTGCCACAGCAACCCACCACCTGCCTGGCTCTTCCTCTCTCCTTTCCACTGGGCTTGTCTCCTACCCCATTACGTACTGAGGTCTAGACCTTGCCTGCCGGGAGCAGCGCTTCACAGAGGGCAGGCTCCCAGCAGCCAGGGCCTGAGCAAAGCATGCCCATGGCCCACCTGTCAGGCCTCGACTGGTGCCATCCAGACGAGGCTGCTCTGAGAGGAAGGAAGGCTCACCTGGGCGTCCATCCTGCACCAGACCCTCTGAAGATACTTTATACACAAGTAATTCCCTGCCCAGACCAAAAGAAATTCTAAATCCCAACATAGAAATGAGCATTGTACTCCTTAGGATTTTCAGGCTGAGTTATATTTTCATCCCATTTAAAAAATTTTTAATTTCAAGGCAAGCTCTTGCTAAGTCACCCCGGCTGCACTCAAACTTGTCCTCCTGCAGCGCTAGGATTACATGCATGTATCATCATGCCCAACTGTAAGTGATGATCTTGAGAGAAGGATGGAGTTGAGTGCTCTGGAATTGTGGCTCAATCCTCATAGTGTGTAGACTATAGGAGATTTAAAAGTCAAATGCAAGAACCACGAGGTTGTGGCACCCTTACACTGAGGCAGCACCCCGGTACTTCTTACCTCATGTGAAGCTCCTCCAATACATTGTTGGCTTTCAGGGCTTCAGCCACTGCGGAGGCTCCAGAGTCTCCAAATCCATTGTGAGAGATGTCCAGGACTTTCAGGAAAATGTTTGCCTAAAACAAAAGGGCGAAGCCATGGGATCACATCTAACGGTAGAGAACGCCAGACAGCTACAGCTACAGCCTTGGATCCCAGAAGGAGCACAACAGAGGAGGAGGGGTGTGGTGTGGGTGGTGAACCACTCTCAGAGACCAGGCAGTAGCAGGCCACAGAACACAGTGATCAAATTCATTCCCATCTGGGAGCCTCTCGAGGGCTACAAATAGTGTGTGTGAGTAGAACAGGCCTGGAAACTGTGCATGTGAGCAGAAGAGGGTCCAGGTGATGGCTGCTGGATGAAGCCTTTCGAAAGAACTGTGATGGGAGAAGGGTGGGCACTCTGACAAGACAGAGCCTGACTGTCACCTTGTCGGGCAGGACCCCTGTGGGTCAGCACCTATAAGAAGACAAAGCACTGGCTGTTATTCCACTAACTGGGAACCCCATAAAAGTAGCTGGCAGTGGGAACATTAAAGATGCCTTATGTTGGGCCTTGCTGCATGGGCCTGTAATCTTATTATCTTGGTGGCTGAAACAGGGGGATTGCAAGTTCAAGGCCACCTGAGACCCTGTCTCAAAATTAAAACTAAAAAACAAGACAGGAGTATAGCTCAGTGTGTGAAGGCCCTGGACTCAATCCTCAGTATCACACACACACACACACACACACACACACACACACACACACACACACACACACAAAGATGCCTTGT
Source organism: Ctenodactylus gundi (assembly GCA_004027205.1). Taxonomy (NCBI): domain Eukaryota; kingdom Metazoa; phylum Chordata; class Mammalia; order Rodentia; family Ctenodactylidae; genus Ctenodactylus; species Ctenodactylus gundi. The sequence goes on along the minus strand of PVKB01003919.1, from coordinate 136,938 downwards.
GCCACCCCAGTGGGGCTTGAGTCATCCAGTCTCAAGACTGAATCACAGCTTGCAAGGGAACAGGTGGGATGTTTATGAAGACATCAAAGTAAATGAGTATCTGAATGTCTTTATTTTTCGATATTTAACATATTTAATCTTCTGCATCTGACTCACTTCACCACTCAAATCACCACTCTTTAGCTCAGCTTCCCACCCGTACAATTTGTTGCAGCGGACATATCTAGATGCCTCTTCTCTGGGTCCAGCAGAGCCCTTTATTGGGATGATTTGACGGAAGATCATTTTTTTTTTTTTTGTATCTTAGTATATTCCTGTTGAGATTCTTTAACATGGCCCCACATAAGAAAAGAACTATAATAATGTAATTTATAAGGCTAGAAAATGTGAGAAAGAAAAAGAGAGAAGTTAAATTTCAAATGCCTTAGCTGAGTACTGAAAGGTAAATGTTTGTACATTCAAAAGATGTTCACATTATCATTACATCAATCAGTTTTCTTAGGACAAACTTACATCAGAGATCAAATAAGTGAATTGCTACATTAAATGAACCTAAGTTTATATCACCTATGTTACATATAAAGCAATAGATATAATGGCAACTGAATTATTTCAAAAATTTTTTAACTTTCATAAATTTATTTACTCACATTTCACTAATCACTAACATTTTGCCAGATTTGGTCTATCATTTTTATCTACCTATTCATCCATAAATTCATGCATACCTATTTTTAAAGATTTTATGCCACTTCCCCATGTTGAATATAATTATTATGTTTTATAACTAATATACTATTAAAATAATAATTATAAGGGGACGTTTCACAGATTTTATGAGAAAGCTGGTACTGTTTTAGCAGGATACCAATCAAATGATTCAAATACCCATCTTTTTTTTGTTATACTTTCTCTTTAGATATTTTCTTCCACTGTGTTCTTTGGTGATCCTTCTCTCTCTGTCTCTTTCAGAGATTCCTTCAAGTATTTTCTGCAATGCTCGGCTAGTGGTCACAAATTTCTTTAGGGATTCTTGGTCATGAAAATATTTTTACTTCTCCTTCAATTTTGCTGGATACAATAACCTGGGTTGACACTTGATGTCTTTTAAAACTTGAAAGATTTTGCTCCAGGGTTTCCTGGTCTTAAAAGTTTGCATTGAGAAATCTGCAGTAATTTGAATGGGTTTGCCTTGGTAGAATAATGTCTGTTTTTCTCTTGTTGCTTTTAATATTCTCTCTTTATGTTGTATTTCTGAGGTTTTGATTATGATATATGTGGTGAGTCTCATTGCTGGCTGGGGTTATTTGGTGTTCTATAAGCTTCTTATATCTGAAAATTGATTTTTCCCCCTAGATTTGGGAAATTTTCTTGCATGATTTCAGTGAATAAGTTCCTTATACATTTCATACTGTCTTCTGCTCTTTCTCTCACACCCATAATTCTGAGATTGGTTCTCTTTGAATCATCCATGAGCTGTTGTATCCAGCTACTTTGCTCATTTCTACTTTTGGAGTCATGCTTAATTATAGCATTGGTTTCTTCAGCCTTGTCTTCAAGGTCTGAAATTCTGTCCTCACAATCTTCAAGTTGACTTCCCCGACTTCAAATGCATTTTTTGTATCTGGAATTTCATCTAGATTTCTTTTCAGAATTTCCACTTCTCTATCAAAGTGTTCCGTCATATCTTGCATTTCCTTATTTACCTCAGCCAACTTTTTATTTGTGGCTTCAATATGCTCAGTGAGCTTTGTCCCCACTAGGACAATTATTTGCTTAGTAAGATCCTCTATAAGCCTGCTGATCATTGCTTGCATTTCTTTGACAATATCTTGTTTGAACTGGTTGTTTGACTCGTTTATTTGCTTTATGACTTCCTTTCCTATGAGTTCCACTATTTCAGGGCCCATGACATTAGTTTCTGGGGTCTCAGGAATTTCTGTTTGTGTTCTGTTGCCCTGTCTTCTTCCCATGTTTCTGTTGTTGAGGGCCTTCACTTGAAAGGCCTAACCAAGAGATTTCTTTGAATGAGTATGAGGGTGTGTGAAGGGAACCAAGATTTCTCTGAGTTCTGTGCGGGGAGTAGGTGGTGAGAGAGGACCTAACAGCCTGTTGGCCTCTGAGGTGTCATGATCACACCCAGCCCCTTCAGCAAAGCTTTCCTGCCTGTGCTGGCTTCCCTCCCTTGAGGGCAGGGTTTTCTACTATTGGAGATGCTCCCACTACTCCTGAGCCATTCAAGAATTTCTGACCTTCCTGTGGCCTCCTTTCAGTTGTTGGGATGCTTTTTCCTCTCCTAGCTTGGTCAGAGGTTCTTGGCTCCAGGCGGGCTTTCCCCTGTCTGCAGATGCTGGCAGATCCCCCAGCAGGTAGCAGTCAGCATGGGGCAGCTTCCTGGGTTGCTGTTTACTTCTACTTCCAATGTGTTTTCAGGGTTTCTGACATTCCCATGGTCTCCTTTTAATTGTTGGGGTGCTCCTCTCTCTCCTAGTTGCACTGAACAGGTGTTTTTTTTTTTGACTACATTCTCAACTTTTTAAAGTGGGTCCACAAGGAGACATTGTGAAGCTCTGTTACTCAGCCACCATCTTGACCACAAGTCGAGTGTCTGTAATATCTTGAAAAGGTGCTTGAAGGTGGTTAGAGTGCTTGCCTAGCAAGGCAAGGCCCAAAATTTGGTGCCTCAGCATCACATTAGCTAGGTATGGTGGCACACACCTGTAATCCCAGCACTTGGGAGACTGAATCAGGAGGGTTGCTGTGAGCCTGAGGCTAGCCTAGGCCCCATAGTGAGTTCAGGACCAGCCTGGACTAAAGAGCAAGACTTTGTCTCAAAAAAAAAAGTTGTTTGACAACAGCTATGGTCTCTTCAGAAAGAGACACGAGGGTAAGCATTGTGTATTATAGTTATTAGATAAAGCTAATACAATAATAGGTCCAATGAAAGGAACTTTAAGCCAGGGGTTCCCAGCAACCCTTGGGCAACAGACTAGTTCTTGTCTGTGGCCTGTTGGGAAGCTGGCTGCACAGCAGGAGGTGAGCAGCAGAAGGGTGACCCTGGCTTCATCTGTGTTTATAGTCTGTCCCTGTAGTTCACTGCCTGAGCTTGGCTTCCTGTCAGAGCAGTGTTAGTATTAGATTTGTATAAGAGTGCAAACCTTATATGGACTTCACATACACAGGATCTAATTATATGCTCCTTATTAGACTCGAATGCCTTATGGTCTGAGGTGGAGCTGAGGTGGCAATGTTAGTGCTGGGAACTGACGGCAAATACAGACTAACATTAGCAGAGAGGTTTGAATGCCCTCTCTCCCTAGGTAGGACCAACTAACTACGGAGAAACAAGCTCAGGGCTCCATTGATTCTGCAATATGCTGAGTTGTTGAATTATTTCATTGTGTATTACAATAGAAATAAAGTACACAAAAAGCATAATGCAACTGGATCTACCAAAACCATCTCCTCATTCACCTGGTCCATGGGAAAATTGTCTTCCACAAAACCAGTCCCTTGTGCCTAAAAGTTCCAGGATTTTTTAAAAATTTTTTTATTTTTTATATTTTTTTTGGTGTGTTTGTATGTGTGATGCTGGGACCAAGACCAGAGGCTTTGCCCTGGGCTCCATCCTCAGCCTATTTACTTATTTAGAGACAGGGTCTTGCTCTATAGCTCAGGCTGGTCCTGTACTTGCTATGTAGCTCAGGTGAACCTCGGACTCATGGCAATCCTCCTGCCTCAGCCTCCTTAGTGCTGGGATTGTAAGCATGCACCACCACCTCCAGCTTTATGTAGTGCTTCCAGCTTTATGTAGTGCTGGGGAATTGAACTCAGGGCTTTACACTTCTAGGCAAGTGCTTTAACCATTGTACCACTTCTTCAGCCTTCCATTTTTCATTTTGATCTCAAGAAGGTAATTGTACTAAGTCACTGTGTTGCCCAGACTGGGCTCAAACTTGCCACCCCCCCTGCTTCAGCTTCCCAAAGTGCTAGGATTATAGGCCTTTACCACTAGGTCCAACTATCTCAAAGTTTGGGCATTTTTTTCAAGGTTTGTTTTTGAAGAGCTGCAAAGATAAGGAATTGGCACCTGGAGACCTGAGCAGGGTCAAATTGGGCAGGGTCTCATACCTCCAGTCCTTTGGCAAATGCTACGGCTCCTGGGCCTCGGAGGTGATTCCATTTCATGTCAAGCTCTGTGAGTCCTGTGTTCTCTGCCAGGGCTGGCCCAAGGACCTCTCCTTCAGAAACACCAAGAGAGAGCTTCTTATTCTGTTCCTTTCTGCACAGATTGACACTGATACCTACCTGTGCCAGTGTCTGCTGAGCAAGGGAGCACATCAATAAATTCAGTGGACCTTCCCCACCTTCAAAGTTTTTATCTTTAATGAGGTAAGATATAGATACAAATGAATGGGGTATGAATCATTTTAAACTATAGACAGGGAGAAATGAGAATAGAGTGGGGGCCTTGGTGGAATCAGGTAAGTGAGGACAGAGGAGACAACTTTGAACTGAGAAATCCACCACCCTGTGTATGGATTCATGGTAGACAGTGGACATAGAAGAGAACGGATGTGCACGGAGGTTCCGGCCTGGCCCTGGGGGAGGGGATGGAGGAGGCAGTGCAGTGGCGGAGTGGGGGCCACTTGAGAGACACAGAGAGGCCCTGAATGAGGCCCTGAGGAGCTCAGGTGCTGCCCCGCAAGTGGCCAAGGAGTGAAGGAGTCAGGGGGACTTTAAGAAACGACAAGGCTGGATTGGCATTTCGGTGAGATCCTTAGTGGCTGGTAGGCATTGGCAGAGACAGAGAAAGAGGCTGGGAACTCACTGAAGGGCTGATGACAAGGCCAGAACAACCATGGTGGAGAGGGGCAGGGGTGGCAGAGAAAGAAAGAGGGCAGTGTGGGAAGCCCTGAGAATTATTACACGTTCTGTCAGCCCTGGGCCAGCCTGACCTGCTGCTCCCGGACCTCCAGAGCTCCAAGGTTGACATGCCTCAGCTGACCTCCACTTTACAATCCGAAACTCTCTTCTTTACTTGGCTAACAAGTACAGGAAACATCGCCTGCTTGGTCAGGACTCCTCCCAACTCCAGCTGTCTAATCTTTGCCTGACTTGCTCTTTGTCAAGATCCTGGGAGTCCCTTAAAAATTGAAAACTGACTTCTTTCTATGATCTCAGCACCTGGCACAGGTCTAGCAAGGCTGGTTTGAAGAAAGGCACAGAAAAAAAAAAAAAAAAAACGAATAGACTAATCAGAGCATTCAGTCCTAGCTCGCCCGCTCTGCGAGCTTCCGAGCCGCAGCTGCTGCTAGCACCATGGAGAGCTCCTTGCGCAAAGGCGGCCCCGACGCTGCCCGGCTCAGACTTGTCTCAGCGCCCAGTGCTGGGTCTGAAGCCTGCTTCCTCCTTCCTCAGACACTTCTGGGGTCTGGCGGGGAGGGCAAGGGTTCCCCGCTTTGTGAATCAGCGCCTTCTTTGCTACATAGCTGGAGAGTGAGGTTTTCTTGTCAAGGTTCTAATTGCTAATGCTGTGACCCCAGCACTTATCCCACAGATGTATTTACTAACAGTGCGAATGGATCAGATGGGAAGACTGAGACCCAAGCTCCTTCCCCCCTCAGTGGAGGTAGGCACTCTCAAGGTCCTCACTTGGAGAAACGAAATGGCCTGGCTAAGTCTGTCCTTTCCTGGCCACGCCCTGGCTTCCCTTGTGTGCACTGTGAGTTTGCATTACTGCTTCAGGACCTTAGCCTGCCTCTCTGCTGTAGTTTGTATCTTTGTGTGTGTGTGTGTTGCTGGGGATCGAGCCCGGGGCCTTTTCACTGAACTACATGCTCACACCTTGCCTTTTATCTAGATAGATAGGTTGGTTATTTTTTGAGTCATTAAATTGGTTGATTATTTTTGAAGTCACTAAGTTGCTGGGCTCACACTTATGATCCTCCGACCTCAGTTCCCCAAACACTGGGATTATAGGCATGTATCCTTCAGTAATTTGTGTGTTGAGGCTTGGTCCCCAGGGTGATGCAGTTGGAGGGCAGTGAAGCCTTTGGAGACAAGGCCTCATGAGAGGTTTTTGCTTCTTTGGGTAACATGGCTTTAAAGAGAACTGGGACCCTCATGTCTTTCTCTTTCCAAATTTGCTCCCTGGTCAAGAGCTGAGCAGTTTCCCTTTCCCATGTGCCCCAGCATGATGCACCACGCTGCCACAGCCCCAAACAAAGGTACAAACAGTGGGGCAGAGTTTTCAGACTCCAAAACTGTGAGTCAGAACTTTCCTTTTCTCTTTATAAGTTAAATATCTTAGTTGCTTTGTTTTTGTGGTGCTGGGGTTTGAACTTGGGCCTAGAACATGCTACACAAGTGCTCTTCCAGCGAGCTAAGCCCACTCCCATGAGCTAATTATCTGAGGTATTTATTATAATACTAGAGAGCTAACACATCCTCTGATATCTCTGAAGTCTCTGACACCTATAGTTGTTCATAAAAGTCTGAAATGAACCTCTCCTTTAATTCCACAGACTTCCCACAATAATTTTATTTATTTATGCTTAAAAAGCTTTTGATGGTACTAGGGATTGAACCCAGGATCCTCATATTGAGCTACATCCTAAGTCCATTTTTTACTTTTGATTTTGAGACAAGTCTTACTAAATTGCTAAGTTTCTCAGGCTACACGCAAACTTGCCTGCCTCAGCCTCCTAGGCTGCCAGGGTTACAGGCGTGTACCACCAGGCTCAGCTCTCAGAGTAATTTTCTTAGAAGGCAAATTGGCTCCCTGGCAGTTAGACTTCAGGGCCAATTTTCACGGGCCAAGTCCAGTGCTATCCCAATTACTCTAAGCAGCTTGAGTGACACCAGCAATTCTACAACTTTGCAGATCAGCTGATTCTCCCAGGTCATGCGCTAACATGCAGACGTGTGCGCATTCCCCTGAGAACCTTGGTTCATCAGGTCCAGGCCCAGGAATCTGTGCCTCTAAACCAAAGTTTCAGGTAATCGTTGCTGTTTTTTTCTTCTTCTTCTTCCTCTCCTTGTCCTCTTTTCCAGTAAAGAGGACTGAACATGGGGCTTTGCACATGCTAAGCAAAAGCTCTATCACTCAACTGTACCCCAGCCCTTATCTAAATTTTGAGACAGAGTTTCTCTAAGTTGCCCAGGCTTGTCTCAAATTTGTGATCCTCTTGCCTCAGTCTCCCAGATAACTTGAGATGACAGGTGTGTGTCACCACGCCCAACTCTTCTTTTTAAAGACAAGGATCTCACTATATTACCCAGGCTGGCCTCAACTCCTGGGCTCAAGTGATTCTCTTGCCTCAGCCTTTCAAGTAGCTGGAACTACAGATGCATACCACCAATGTCATTTTCTCAGTGATTGTAATAATTGACTGGAGCACTTAAGTATAGGTGCAGGTAGAAGTTAATATTCCTGAAAAAGAAAGCTTGTGCAAAGGCCCTGTGATAGGAAAGAGAGTTATGAGACCAAGGAATCTCATGTATGTCTTTCACAGCTCTTGGAATTAGCTGTTCATACGCTATACCATAATCAGCCCCCTCTTGCCTTTCTAATCAGAGCCCTGTCACCCTTCCCTGGGTCACCAGCCCAGTGTGAGTGTGGGAAATGGGCCAGCATGCTCACTGTTCCTGCGCTTGAAGTGCCCTCCCTCTAGTCTTGCCATGGCGGATTCCTTCCTACCCTGCACACTTTAGCTTCAGTGCCACCTCCTGCAGAGCCTCCCAGGGTGCCGTCCACATTCATTTCTAGAACGCTATACCCTGTTTCTTTTGCAACCCCAGTAATCACTGGGAATTATCTTGTTGCCACATGCTTCTTGAAATCAGGGACTCTGTTTTACTTACAGCTACAGATGTAAATTGGTGCCAAGCAGGAACAGCAGCGGGCAATGAGATACCTGTGGGCTGAATGAAGGAGGTCTGTGCGGCTGGCTGGAGTAGGAAGGAGTGAGCCCAGGTGAGTGAGGCACAGGAGCCAGGGGTGGATGTGCTCCTGCAATGCTCCGTGTGCTACTGCCATCCCCCACCTCCACCAGAGGAAGATGAACTTCCACGTGCCGTGTCCACTCAGGCCAGGTGTTACCTGCTTGGTCATTCAGCTGGTTATAGCTGAGGTCCAGGGACTTCAGGCCCGAATGGACCAGCAGGAGCTCGGCAATGTAGTGGGCTGCCTGCTCCTCCAGGCCATTCCCCGCCAGTCGTATCTTCTGCACCACAGAGTTCACCGCAAGGGCAGCACAGAGGGCCTGGACTCCTGCCGCTTGAAGCTGGTTCTCTGACAGGTCCACGTCTAGGGGCCAGCACCGCTCCTCAGCGAATGGGATTCAAAGCCAGGCATCAACCTCCTCCACCTTCCCCCGTCCTCTAAACTTCCAGGCTTGAGCCAGAGGAAGGGGCTGTGCAGTTGAGCTATCCTGAAGCCACATTGGTGGCAGCTCGCTCTGCTCAACCCATTGGCTGGGCCCGCCTTGGAGCTGACCTTTCCCTTCCCCATGCTCGTGAGCTTCTCTGATAAGGAGTTAAAATCACTTACTGTGTTGCTGTGGAAAATGCCGTGACGGGGTAGCCACCCCACTCACGACTGGTGTCTGGAAGTGGCATGACCCATCACCCACAGGAGCCCTGGCTACCCCAGTGCCAAGGACTGACAATGCTAGCCTAGGTGGCCGTGTAGGGAGCTCCTAATGTGGATTTCATATTCTACTCACCATTTCACACATGCAGTTTCATTTTTTAAAATTGAGCCAAGTCTAGTGGCACAGGCCTTTATTTTTTATGTATCTGTGGATTTTCTAGAGGTGTGTCGTGGTGCCACAACACCCAGCCTTTGTGGTGCTGGAGAATTGAACTTGGGGTCCTGTGCTTGGCTGGCCAGCATTCTTTACCACTGAGCTATTCCTTCAGCCCCTGCAGCTTCACTTATTGCTCATCACAACCCCAAGGGCTAAGTGGTATTAGTGAGGCCATTTTGGAGATTAGAAACAGGCTCAGCAAAGTTGAGCTCTTTGCTCCGCTCATCCTGATCTTCAATGGCAGACCCAGTATTTAGATCTAGCTGCACCAAACTCCACTGTGCCCTCCCCATCTTTGCATTGTCCAGCCCTGACTCTCTGCATTAGTGTGTGTGTGTGTGTGTGTGTGTGTGTGTGTGTGTGTGTGTTGGCCAGCAGAGAAGGGTACTGAGTGGGATATGACTGGTTAGAAAAGGAGCAGCATCCAGCATTGGCTGCACCATTGGCTGGACCCCTGTAGATGTAACTACATCTGTGTACCCTACCCCCTCTGTTGAAAGGGCTGCCCCTATCTCCCAATAATACCAGTAGGTCCCAAGTAAGAAGGCTTAGCTGGGGGAGCATGTCCCTGAGGAAAGGGAGGACTCAAGTCTGTCCAACTGTCCCAGGCTCAGTACCTACCACAGATGCTGCTGTTTTTGCTCAGGACATCTGCCAGGGCCTCTGCACCAGGTCCACAGAGGCCATTGTCCCGAAGATCCAGCCACTTGACATAGGGATTGGAGATCAATGCAGAAGCCAGAGCCCAGGCTCCCTGGGACAGAGCAGAAAGACCTCAGGGGTCATCTGGTCCTTTTCAAGATTGAAGGCTCCAGACACAGGTGGCCTATTCCCTAGCTGTGCTGCTACTGCTTGGTCCACTTGGTACCCTCCCTTTTCCTCGCATACCAAGGGGATACTTTCATGTCCTAGGCTCCACCTCCTGGGAGCTTCACTGACCTTCATCAAGTTAGGAGCCTGCATGATCCCCTCAGCCCTTATGTTGACCCCTGTTACAGTCTCTATTCTGTCTCTCAGATTGGGGAGGGACATTGTGGCAGGGAGGATGGCTAACAGTGTATGAGACGGCTCAAGGAGAAGCACTCCCATGGCCACTGGATCCTGGATCCTTCCCCTCCGAGCCTGGATCCAGTGACTCCTTGCAGGTACCTGGGGCCCCAAACCACGGTGCCGCAGGTTCAATTCTGGAGCATTCCCTTGATGCAGAAAGCGGGAAGCAGGTACAACATTATGAGCTTGGCAAGATCCTAGGTAGAGGGCATCCCTGACCTCTTCTTCAAGACTGTGGCTGCCTGGTAGGAGACAAGAGGACAAATGTGGAGTCCTAAGGGAAAGAAAATGTTAGGAAGTGATATGTACATGCACCGACTCCCCTAGTTGAATGTAATTATTATGTACCATAAGCATACACTAATATAATAATAATAATGGAAAAAATGTGGACCCCTTCACTGGAACTCCATCTGCCTTGCCCCACCCATCACCATCTGCCCTACACATCTCCTCTACAGGCATTTCTTCCTGTACTCCTGGGAGTCCTAGATAATGTGACTCTAGCTCCCATTATCACAGATGAGGGCAGCAAGGCTCAGAGGGAGCAAACCCCTTCCCTAAAGTCACACAGTTAGTCAGGGCCAGAGTTAGGGCTTTGCCTCTCTGATGCCAGAGTACATGCTGTTCCCCTATTGCAGGTCACCATGTTTTGTGAATACTTTATAAAGCCTAAAACAATTAGGAACTATACAGTCATCAGATTATTTTTTTCCTGTGGGTGGGGAAGAGCCACCCCTCTCATGGTGGGCTGTCTCTTCCTACGCTGACTGGTTTTTGTTTTGTTTTGTTTTGTTTGTTTTGAGACGGTCTCACTCTATAGCCCAGGCTGGTCCTGAACTCACTGGAGTAGCCCAGGCTGGCCTTGGACTCAGGACAATCCACTTGCCTCAGCCTCCCTCCCAAGTGCTGAGTGCTGGGATTACAGACGTGCCCAACCACGCCCAGCTTTATGTGGTGTTGCTGAACCGAGCTCTAGGCCTTGCACTTGCAAGGCCATCTCTTTAACTTCTGTGCCATTCCTCCAGCCCTTCCTATACTGTCTGACAGTTTCGTCTTTAAAGTTGTTCTGGAAGCTAGTTCTTCATAGTGGAACTCCTGATGCTGACAGCAGGGGAGGGCACAGGTTTGACGAGGTCACTGCTGCTCTGAAGGCACCGATGGTGGAGTGCGCCCCAGGCAGCCTCAGCCCGCCTCCCTTCCTCCCTGCCCAGAATCCGCCAACGTGAAGAGTCAAACTTGCCCCTACCCGGGACACATTCTGTCTCCAGGTCCAAGTCCGAATCTGCGTCCGAACTCTTCCTGGCCTCTACGTCCTCTGCAAAATGCCTAGCAGCCGCCGTCGCCTCGTCATCCTGTTGTCCATCCTCCTCAGACCTCTCGCAGGGGCCCCTCATGGTTACGCCCATTTCGCAGTATGCCACAGTGCGGCTGAGCCCAGCAGTGCTGCACTTAGATAGCTACTGGGTGCAGGCGGATCCTCCGTCCTTGTTGACCAATAGAAGGTGGCATACAAACAGCAGGCACTCGCCGCAACCAATAGTGGTGAGGTTTTCCCGTACCGCTCTCCAGGCAACCCGGTGTTGTTGGTCGCCCCGGAAACTGCAGGTAACCTGCGTTGACCTTGAGCCGGCTCCAAGCCTGGGCTAAGGAGAGCGTGCGCCACTTGCTATGTGCAGGACTGGTCGCCTAGACAGCTCGTCCCTCCTTCTGCCCTGTGCAGTCCCAGCATCTGATCCTGCTCACAGACAAGGCGACATCCTCACTCCAGACCTTCTGCTTTAGTCACTGTGGTGGCAGGAGCTCCACAGGGGGGCTGAGGGAGCCTGCAGAGAGCTGGGTCACTGCCCCCCTGGGCCCGCATTCTCACTGTGTGGCTCAGTTGTGCCTCAAGCTCTGGCCTTTTCGCTGTGCTGCCCTCTCCTCAGAATCTGCAAGTATGGGCTCAGAGGCCACTTCCTCCTGAAGCTTTCTCTGGCCCTTCCTCTGGATTTCTGCTGTTCCCAAGCCTGTCTCTCATGGCTCTTTAAACAGTTGTCATCCCCACCCTACAAGGGGCTGCTCTGTGTATCCAGGGTCCAGCAGAGGGACTCTGAAGAGGGTATGAGGCCCAGGGCAGCTGGGACCTGGAACGGAGCCCAGGGCTGGGTCCTGCCCTGAGAGGAAATGTCCCTTTAACAGGAGCTGGCCTGGCTCACTCAGCACAGCTTGCAGCTGTGGTTGCAGCTGCTCTGCTGACTCACACACCAGCGGCCAGCAGGAGTGAGAACATGGGCTTCCAGGGGGCCTCGACAGTCTGGGGGCTTTTGGATTACAAGACGGAGAAGTACGTGCTGACCAGGAACTGGCGGGTGGGCATCCTGCAGAGGCTGTTGCAGCTCGGGGTCCTGGCCTATGTGGTGGGGTAAGAGAAAGCAGCTCTTGTCGCGCTGTCCATAGTGGCTGGGCTGGATGGGCTGAGGGCTGAGAGTTTGTTTTGTCATGAGACAGGTTGGAGGTGGGAGGCATGTGCCAGGTTGTGACTGGATGCGGATAGACAGAAGGAAAGATCTTTGTCTACTCAAAAGCCCATGAGATACAAAAACAATCTTTTTGCTACCTGCTTCCCTTTCAGGGCCTAGTCCCCAGCCCACGGTTGAGCTTGTGGGGCACAGAGGAGGATCAGGCCCACCCCTGCTGAGGGAGGTACCTGATGGGGCCCAGAAGTAGTAGTCTCTGAACTTTCCTGACAGCTGGAGCATTGAGACCCCCAGAGAGACCTTCATTTCTAGCTGGTGGTCAGAGGATTTTTAAAAGAGGGTTAGGTGGAGTGGGAGTGGGGGTGTTGCCTCCAGATTTCAGCTCTGTTCCAACAAGATCTCTGCCTGAAGGTGCGGCCTCTTGGAAGCTTGGCTCAGTCTCTGGCCAGTTAAGAGAGGAGGCAGGGGCCCTCTGCTAGGCTGAGAGCTTACTAGATGTGTGGGGAGAGCTGATTGTGTAGGGCCCACTCTTCCACTGCTTACCTGGTGCCAGAGTCTCACCCTGTTGTCCATCACTCTTTCCCAGGTGGGCCCTCCTTACTAAAAAAGGCTACCAGGAACAGGACCTGGACCCCCAGATTTCTGTCATCACCAAACTCAAAGGGGTTTCTGTGACTCAGATCAAGGAACTAGGAAACCGACTATGGGATGTGGCTGACTTCGTGAAGCCACCACAGGTGCGTCCCCAGTACTGCTGCAAAGATCACATGTCCTTCACCTGCTAACGGCTTTGACACCAGCCTTGCAACAAAGCATGTATAAGAGAGAGGTGTGCAAAGTCAGAAGGCAATGGAAAGGCTTGGGAAGGACCTTGAACAGGAGCAGTGCCTCGATAGGGAAGGTTTGGAGGGATGTGTACAAGGCTTCCCAGGTGGATAAGGGGCCAGGTTGGAAAGCCAGGCCAAGGAATTTCCTTTGTGTGTGTGTTTGGGTGGGTACTGGGGGTCTAACCCGGGAATTATGCACTGAGATATACTCCAAGTCCATTTTTGAGGTGGACTCAAATTGCAGTCCTCCGGCATCAACCTCTCTCAGTGCTAGAATTACAGGCCAATGCCCTAATCACTGGGCTCAGCTCAGAGGAACTTTTTTTTAAGTCCACACCCCCAAACTTGGGAATCTGAGGCAGGAGGACTGCTATGAGTTCAAGACCAGCTTGGGCTATGTAGTGAGTTCAGGACTGGCATGGTCTACAGAGCAAGACCCTGTCTAAAAAATAAAAAGCAAAAAGGACTGAGCTGTCTGGGACTCGAGTCTTAAGCATAGGCTGAGGTGGGAAGGATGTAGGAGGATAGGACCCAAGCTTCCTAAAATCCCTTTCTTTACCCGGGACACAGCATTGCATGTTCCTGGGGCCTCCCAGCCTGCTCAGTCCTTTCCCCTTCACCCAGATGGCTCACAGCTCCCTTCACCTCTGTTCCACCAAGGTCCAAATTATAGCCCAGGTGGCCACCTGCCTGGAGAAGCTGCTTCCCTGATGCGTGTCTGCTATGTCCATGGGTAAACCATTTTCCTCTCCTGGCATCCACTGAGGACTGTAACACAGCACCCAGGCCCGGCCCAGGAGTCAGCTTGGACTTTCTTAGCCCTTTCAACATTTTTTGTTTCTTTACTGCAGCCCCTTGCTGTGAGCCCTTAACCCTTCTCTCCCCAAGAAGGCTCCAATTCCATGATGATGCCGCAGTCTGCCCACTTCTTAACTGCTGCTGTCCCCCACTGCCCTCTGCTAGCCTCTCCTTTGGTCATTCTCTGACCCCAGGTAGAGCTGACCAACAGTCCCTAGTCCTTGCCATGCTTCTGAGTTGCTGTGAGCCAGGATGAGGAGTCCACATCTCCTCAATTCTGGCTCTTCAGGGCCTAGGGCCGGAGGCTCCTAGAAAAATTCTAATTGAGTGAATTTTGACAGTAAGTATGAAAAACAAATTTGTGTCAAAGAGACAGACATGGGCACAAGGCTATAATCCCAACTACTCAGTAAGCTGAGGCAGAAAGATCATAACTTCAAGGTCAGAGTAGCAACCTGTCTCAAAATACATTAAAAAAAACAAACAAGCAATAGAGGATACAGCTCATCACCCCTTGAACTGAGGGGAGGGTAAGAAATCCAGCTTCTCATTTCCACTTCCATCTGCCTCACTGGATGTGTTTTCCTGAGGGAGAGGGTTGGTGACTAGATGAGGCCAAGATCCTTCCCCTCAAAAGCCAGGCTACTGGGGCTGGGGATACAGCTCAATGGCCAAGTGCTGGCCTGGCAGAAGGGAGGTTCTGGGTTCTAGTCCCAGCACTGACAAAACAACTGAAGAAACCAGGCTGTCAGTTTCTTCTTCCCCATTTGGGGGTGCCAGCAGGGGCCAACCATGAGGCTTATCTCTTAGGGCGAGAACGTGTTCTTCTTGGTGACCAATTTCCTTGTGACTCCAGCTCAAGTTCAGGGCAGATGCCCAGAGGTAAGTTTGTCTGGGAGCCTCTGAATGGGTTCCTAATTCCTCCAACAGCCTGGCTCACCAGCCGCGTTCCTTGTCCCTCACAGGAGGCTGTAGACTCAGTAAGTGCATAGTATATTCCAGGAACTGGACTAATATTTCTGCAAATCATTTAGTCTTCACCTAAACTCTACCAAGTAGGAATTACCATGGTTCCCACTGAAGAGATGACCGAGGCTCAGCAAGGTTTGCACACTCAAGGCCTAAATAGCACAACACTCAACCGCCTAAATAGCAACAGTCACCTTGAGGCAGTCCCCTTAAGGTGTTTGTGCCCCTCCCCATGCAGATTCCACCTTTGAGTACTTTCCAGGTTGTTACTATGACACTGGGAGCTTGGCACATGCTCAGGTGGACTCTAATTGCAAGAGGCAAGCTGGAGGATCACCTCCCGTTCCCCAGACCCAGTGTCTATCAGTGCATCCTAAGGTAGCCTTCATTTTGTGGGCAAACAACACTCGTGCTTATGCTCATGTTGATGTTGGGTTCAGGGTCACATATGATCTCTGGGAACTTTCCATTCTAACAATGGTCAAGTCTGGGTCTCCCACTGCATTCTTGTCCATCTTTCCACCTAGAAATGCAGGTTCTCTCCCTGAAATGTCACCTTTCTCTTTGCCTGGGGATGTCCTCAGGGATCTGGCACCTGTCACAGATCACATTGGTTCTTGTCCCAGCTGGGAATTTTGCTTGAACAATTGAGACCGAAGATAAGTCTGAATGTCAACCTCCATGGTGAAATCTTTCTTTAATCAAGTCCAACATTTAACTACTTGCTGGGCTGGAGAGTAACTGTGTAGTTGCTTGTCCCCTAAGTTCTTCTGGTCAATCCAATTACAGTTGCAAGGGATGTCATGTGTCCATGGTTGCCCCTCTCCACAAAGGAAATGAGACATGTGCCCAGAAGATGTACCTACCCTTGGAGAACCCATATGCTGTCCCTCCCTTTCCAGATGCTTAGAAGGTATCTATTCAGAGCTCCGTTTGTAGACTTGTGAAGTTTGCTGGGGCCATGAGTATTTTCTGGAATCTCCATGATTCCTCTTTGCTCATGTCCTAGTCCCTGGCTCTCCCCATGAAACAGCCAAGACTGGGCAGTGACTTATCACATCTGACAAGCCAGCTTCCTGAGGACAACCAGAGTCCTTGACAGCTCTTCTTGGCATCATGGCCACCTGATTCCTCCCAGCACATGCTCAGTGCTCCTTGTGTCAGGATCTTTCCATGAAGCCCTGCTGAGCTCCCTGCCACACCATACCCTGTGCTAGGATTGGAAAAGTCATCCTCTGTATCTCAGGGAGCACCTGCAGCTCAGCCAAGGTGGCAGGTCCTTTGGTAGGCCAGAGACTGTAGGTGGGAGGCCCAGGGAGAGGTGAGACAAAATCTGAAGAGATGAGAAGTTGGTGAGCAGGGTGGGTCTGGCTGCAGCAGGATGTCAGGGAGAAGGCACTGCATGGTGAAGGCCCGGAGCTGCACAGGATGAGGGGCCTCCAGGGTTAGAGGCTAGGAGTGGATCTGGAGTATAGATTTGGACGTTAGTGAGAAGAGGGTAACCCAAGACCCCAGGGGCCTGTGAAACCTGCTAAGAAAGGAGCCACAGGTGGGCACGGGAGGAGCACTGTCTTTTGGTCATTGGGATGGAGCACTCAGGTTGCCAGGCGGAGGCGGAGGCCTTGTGGGTGGTCACCATGGGGTCTGATAGGAGTTTGTGGCCAAGCTAGGGTGGAAAGAAGGGGCATACTCAGACACAGAGAATAGCAGGCGTCTCCATCGGTCCTGTGTCCACTGATCACAGTCCTGACCCCCATGTGTCATTTTGGCTTTCCAGAGTTCCTCAGTCAGTCTTGCTTCGCTGGTGCTGTGATCCACAGCCTGCCCATGAACTGATGCCATGAGTAGTGGCACGTTGGCATGTTGGTAACAGTCTCCAAAGTTCCAAAGTGCCTTTTTCTCTAGTGTCTGGGGCCCCCAGAAAGCTTGCCCACCATTCCCTCCTTGCTGTCCCTCATCACTGTCTGACTCTGTAAGCCCAGATGTCCCTGTTTGGCAGAAGAGCAAGTAGGGAAGGGACTGGCCTGTGGTTTCCTGGTGAGTGCATGGGGTGGTTCTTCCCTGCCCAGGCTTGGCCTTTTCAGGCCTCTGCTTGTTGCTGAGCGCTTCCACTTTCCTTTGCCATGCTGCAAGGATTATGAACTCGTCCTTGCCCGTGTCCCTTCACCTTTACTGTCCTGTTGTCCAAATTAGACCAGAGGAGCTGGACCTCGATGAATCACTTGTGCTGCCACCAGGGATGACACTGTCAGGAGGAAGGGACCTAAGCCGACCTCCGTCCGACCCAGGAGCTGCGGGTGTCCCTCCCTGCCCCCCTCTACTGACTTGCATCCTATAGACTTTCCCTTACGCTTCCACTACTGGGGGGGACCCTCAGGGCTAAGGTGGGGAGGGCACTCCTTGAAGGGTGTGGGGCTGACCCCTGAGAGGTACCAGCCCTAGGCTGTTAGTGACAAGGGTCTCTTGTCCACCACAGCACCCTTCTGTTCCGCTGGCTAACTGTTGGGCAGACGAGGACTGCCCTGAAGGGGAGACCGGGACACATAGCCATGGTAACTGTGGGCTTTGTCTTCCAAGACTTTCACGTGGTGGTGGGGGGGGAAGGACGGGACACGGGCGGACCTTGGGTGGCTCCCAAGTACCCACCCTGTGGCACCTGTCACCGTATTGCTCTGTTCTGCCAGCAATCCCCTGCCACACACCCTCCCTAGGCCCCGTGGAGCTCTGAGGGCCCAGACTTCCATTTTGTTTTCAAGGCATAAAAACAGGCCAGTGTGTAGTGTTTAACAGCACCTACAGAACCTGTGAGATCCACAGCTGGTGCCCAGTAGAGAGCAGCATGGTGCCCACGTAAGTCTCCTCTGACTCCCAGGGCAGGGCCCAGCACGGGCAAAACCCTGGCAGAGTATCCTTCACCTGCAGGAGACCCCTGCTGATGCAGGTCAAAAACTTCACGCTGTTCATCAAAAATACTGTCACCTTCAGCAAGTTCAACTTCTCCAAGTAAGTGAGGGTAGGTGCTGGCTGACCCTGGATCCTCCAGGCCTCCCGGGTCATCTGATCTTCACTCATGGCCCTCCCAGGACCAACTCCTTAGATACCTGGGATGCTGCCTATTTTAAACATTGTCGCTATGATCCGCTCTCCAGCCCTTACTGCCCTGTATTCCGCATTGGGGACCTTGTGACTGCAGCTGGAGGGGACTTCGAGGACCTGGCATTGCTGGTAGGTCCTTGGGGGCAGGTTCCTAAAGAGATTGGGGAGAGGGTGTTGGGCCCACCCACCAGTGGAGGGTGCTGTGCGCAGGGTGGTGCCGTGAGCATCCGTGTCCACTGGGATTGTGACCTGGACACCGGGGGCTCCGACTGCTGGCCACACTACTCCTTCCGGCTGCAGCAGAAGAGCTACAACTTCAGGTATGGCCCCTAATGCTCACTGTTCCTGGGCCAGCATTCCCCCTTGCCCATTTCCCTGTGGCTTCCAGAACAGACTGCAGCGAGGCCTAGCCCTTTGGGTGCTGCATTGCATGTGCTAGGGGAATTCCACCTCTCCCATCCCAGGCTGCCCCCTCCCCAGTCCATCTGTCCCCACTCTGGCACAGTCCTTGTTCACCATGCCCCTGACATCTTCCCTCCAGGGCACAGGGGCTCTCCTATTTACTTTCAGCTTCCAGTTTTATCAAAAACTTTTCAAAAATATGTAGAGAAGTTCAAAGATGGCAAGAGTAGTGGCACACTCCTGTAACCTCAGCACTCTTGAAAGCTGAGGTAGGAGGACTGCACATTGGAGTCCTGCTGAGGCAGTTTAGTGACTTAGTAAGACTGTCTCAAAAACTAAAAATATAACGCTGGGAATATAATTCAGTGTAAAGGCCCAGTACTGGGCAGGGGGAAAAAAGCTCAAAGATCAGTACTATGCGCACCTGCATGCCCTTCCCCTGGCTCATCAGTCGCTGCTGTCTTGCATTTGGCCTCATTTACCTTCTCTCTCCCTGTCCAGAGTGAGACGGATGTATTTACAGAGTGCAAAAAGTTATGGGCTGGGAATATAGCTCAGTGGTAGAGCCCTTGTCAACATGTGCGTGATCCTAAGTTCGAACCCCAGCACCCTTCCCCCTGTAAATCAAACAACATTGTTTGAAAGTAAGTAACAGACATCGGACACTCACCCTCTCAACACTGTCCTGAGACAAGAACTTTTCCAAGTAATCTCCAACCTATTGGCACAACCAAGAAAATAACATTGGCAGATTAAATCTAATACTTCCCTCCTGACCTGAGCCAATTATGGTCCTAAGTCTGTGCATGGATGGACTCAGGTCTTAAACTGCATTTATTTTCATGTCTTGTAAATCTCCTACGTAGAATCCCCTGGACTCCTGCCACCCGCTGCCACCTTGCTAGGTACTGTGAGCACATGTATGCACACATGAATGGCTGGTCTGGGGACAAGCAGATTTATCTTGCCATATCCTGCCTGCTCAGGCTATCCTATCTCCCCAGCTCTTTGCAACCTTGTGACGCTGGTTCCTTGCATGTCCTGTCCCTCTCAATGGTGGCCCTACTTTCTTGGACTGGACCTCCTCCTCATGTTTCAGAAAACCACCAGTTCTGGGGGAGAGTGAATTCCTGCCTCTGTGCTCTCACAGGCATAGGCCTGCCTTCACCTCCACCCAGCCCGTAGCTGCTGGTGTCTGTCTATTTAGGGATCCTTCTGTCCCCTGTACCCACATCAGGCAGGACGCCTCCTTTATTCAGGTCCCAGTTTGCTTTATGTCCTTAACAATTACCCAGGGCCAAGACCCAGGGCTCAGGCTTGGGCTGACGGGGGAAGGGTAGTAATATAGCCAATGGATAAGTAAGACCAAGGTCTAGGAAAACAAACCCAGCCCGGGAATGGGCACAACAGGTCACCAGAGCAGTC
Organism: Ctenodactylus gundi; assembly: GCA_004027205.1. Classification (NCBI taxonomy): domain Eukaryota; kingdom Metazoa; phylum Chordata; class Mammalia; order Rodentia; family Ctenodactylidae; genus Ctenodactylus; species Ctenodactylus gundi. The sequence continues at coordinate 117,099 of PVKB01003919.1, read as the reverse complement.
ACCCCTGCCCCTAGGACAGCCAGCCACTGGTGGGAGGTCCCAGGTGTGGAGGCCCGCAGCCTACTCAAGCTCTACGGGATTCGCTTTGACATCCTCGTCACTGGGCAGGTAGGGATCCGTCCAAAGGATGGGGATGTAGACAGATGGGCCTGGGGGAGGCATATGAGGGCAGCCATGTTCTGAGTCATCCCAGGTCTCTCTCAGGCAGGGAAATTCGGACTCATCCCCACAGCCATCACACTGGGCACTGGAGCAGCTTGGCTGGGTGTGGTGAGTCCAGCCACCTTGGGATCCCTCTGGCCATAACTACGCCTGCCTGGGTCTGCCACAGCCCCCTTGTGCCCACACACTGCTCTGGAGCAAGGGCTGGGTAGTGAAGGGAGGGCAGCTTGAGGGGCTGGGACATGGGTGGCCCTGCCTTTTTTAGGTCACATTCCTCTGTGACCTGTTACTGCTGTATGTGGATCGAGAAGCGCACTTCTACTGGAAGAAAAAATATGAAGAGGTGAGTTACAAGTCTGTCTGAGTCCTGAACTGAGGACCCTCCGCCTAGGCAGTGGGGTCTGCTGCACTTTGGGGGATGACAGCAGATCCCTGACCTGTTGTGTTTGTCTACAGGCAAAAGCCCCAAAGGCAACTGCCAACCCTACATGGACCAAACCAGTGTTCACACCCATAATCCCAGCTGCCCAGATGTTGTAGATGGTGCCAGCATTTGCCCCCACAGTCAGTACTGCTGGGAGCCAGACACTAATGCCTGCCTATTCCTGAGACTAGTAGCTCTACCCCACTTTTTGGGATTAGGGAATGGGGGTAGAAAAGGGTCAAGTCCTGGCTTGGGGACCTCAAGGATGGAGCTCCAGAACTTGGGGAGAACTCCACCCCTGAACTCCCAGGCAGACTGTCCCTCCTGGGTCCAGCCTTGGCAGGGCGTTGCCTGGAGAGTCACAGAAACTAGTTTTTTAAGAGGGATGTGCACAACATTAACCACAGAGGTGGAAAGAGTGGGGGCATCTTTACTGTGTCAGAGTGCTCAGTCTGAGGGCACCTGCCCCTTCCCCGTGGCAGCCATGGGCTCACAGAGGACTGAGGGACAGGAGAGGCAGTCTTGAGTCCTTTGGGATCTTTCTACATCTTCCTGGACTTCTCCAAGGCCAATTCCTGGGAAATCGACCACCAGGAGGCCTAGGGTGGGGAGGCTGTACACCTGCCTGAGAGCCTGCCCTGGTGGCTGTCCTCCCTAACATGCAAATGGAAGGTCCAAATGATGATCTTAGTCAGGGTGTGATAACTCCAAGAATGTCTCCAATAAAGGACACTGAGGCTGTCCTGCAGGTTGGCCAGTTCTGTCTCTGGAATCCTTCTGAGGGGCCTGCCAAGTCCTGTCTGATGAAAATTTCTCCCATGTCCTGGACCCACAGTAGGATGGGAGGCGTGAGACTACAGAGCCATGCCCTTGCTTGATCCCAGGGTGGGGAAGAGAATGAGGGTTTTCATCCCCAGAAGGTGAAGGGCTGCTTTCTCAAGGGTGCCTGGTGACCAGAGGCAGGCTGGAGATGGCTAGGGCTGGGGCTGAACTTGTACTAGTGTCAGGAATCAGCTGGCACTCACAACCTCAGCAAATTCTTTGGGGTCCTTGCTGCCTCTACTCCCTGGAGCCTCAATGTCTATAGAAAGGTGGTTCCAAAGAGCTAGGATAGGAAGGCAAGACCCGCAAGACCTGGTTATTGGAGATGAGTCACATGTACCTGGCTGTCCTTGGGGTCCAGAGAAAACTGATGTCACTGCTTGAGTAAAAGCTTGCCAAAGCCAGCAGCTTCCTGTGTAGTCCTTACAGGGAGGAAGGGGAAGGGGACACAATCGCAATGGACACAGAACAGCCATGGGGACCCAGTCAGGGGCGAGCATGGGCCAAGAGCTTTTCCAGGAACTCCCTCCTCCCTGAATGGGAGACACCAAGTGGGCTGGAGGGCAGGACCAGGCACGTGTGTGCCCCTGAGCATCCATGTACCAGTCATGTGCACACCACCCCCAGCCTTCTCCTCAAAGCCCTGGGAGAGTGGGCGGAGAGATAGCAAGAAAGCAGGTGTGGCCTGGGCCTGAGCTGTGAGCAGGTGTCACCTTCGCCTGCAGACGGGCACACACTCCCTGGGCAGATGTGTAGACACGCAGCTTTGTGCCTGAGGATGTGCATGTGTAGTGCACCTGTGTGCAGATATACTTCCATGGCCCTGGGCAGGCCTCAGGTACACAGTTTCTTAGGGAGTCCTGGAAAATACAGAGGATCAGGAGCCCCGCTCCTTTTTCTAGAAACCTTCTTGGGGGCCCAGGCTCTGTTCCTTTGATATACCCAGAAGAAGCTGTGTGGGAGCCTGCCCATTTCCTGTCATAGACTCCTCCTCACCTGGTGTATACAGCTCCCCTCTGAGCTGGTCAGAAGCATGTGCCTGATACAGAGTGGTCCCAGAGTTACTGCTGTAAAGTTTTAGCATCTTCGTTTCAGACTGGGGGCAATCCACCTGGCTCCCAGTGGCAGGTGAGGACTCAGTACCACAAACAATGCCATAATGGATATGGTGGCTGGCTATATAGTTGGCCAAATAGTTATTATGACCTCTGGGGCTGTAGCCTCTCTCTTGCCCACCCTACCCCACCTGCCCAAGTAGCTGGAGTTGGTCATAAACACGAAGTGTCCACTGCCTGAATGTTGGTCAAGGTCCATTTCCTGAAGACCAGAAGTTCAGTACCTGGATTAGGTTCCTAAGGTCCCAAGAACCCCCAGTCTGGGAAGTTTCCAGCTCCTCTGGCTTCTTGAGTTGGAAAGGATGGGGAAAGCATGAAATGGCCTCAAAGACTCGCCAGCTACTCCTTGCTGTCCGGCTCCTGGGTTGGTGTCTGGCTGGAGGGCTGTACAGCCTGCACTGTCTCCTCCAGGCTGCCACTAGGGAACACCACATAGCGTGTGGTGGTCATCTCTGGCAGCTCCTGCTTGTTCTCCTTGCTGTGCCAGATGCTGTAGCTGAAATACACAGCAAGTCCTGCAGGAATAGTATGAGCCTGAGAGGCCTCTCCCAGCCCTGCCTACCCTCCTTTGCCTCCCCGTGCAGCAGACTCCAGGGGTCCCGACCTGGCCCCCACTCACCAATCAGCAGCCAGATGGCAAAGCGCACCCAAGTCAAGTAGCTCAGTTTCAGCATGAGGCAGATGTTGAGGAGGATGCTCAGAGCTGGAGTCAGGGGCACCAAGGGGATCTGAGGGCAGAAGGACAAAGTTGAGGTGGGCTGCAGGAAAGACCTGCCAGCCCAGGTCCTGACTTCACAAAGACTCCACAGAGCCTCTCTTTGTCTCTGGAGCTATCGGAGACATGTGCTCCCTTGCCACACAGAAATTGGGGCAGGGGGTGGGGTAAATAAGAATGGGTGGGCTTCCTCAGTCCTCTAAGTCCTTGTCAATTCTGGGATGAAAGAGGATGGGACCAAAGGAAGCTGAAAGTCTGGGCTGAAAGTGAGTAGAAGTTGGCTGGGGAATATACCTGAAAAGTGTCTTGCCGGTACTGCTGCTGGTGAGCCCCCAGGACCACGAGGCTGAGCAGAAACGTTGCACCACTGACAGTGAGCAGCAGGAGGTAGCCCCACCGCGGGAGGTGGAGGGCTGAGTTTCCAAAGACCAGCACGCAGCCCAGTGTGATAGCTGAGACCATCAGGATGCCAAGAGCCCACGCCACTGCAGATCCAGGGCTGCTCCCAGCCAGGAAGCCCAGGTAAGGCCTCAGGGCAGGTCGCAGCTGCCCTGGCTCAGGGAATGAGCTCTGCACAGAACCCACTAGCTGTATGTGGTCTGAGAAGGAGTCATACTTCTTGGCTGTGGGGCCAGGGCTGGCTGTGCCCGGAGAGTCAGGAGCAGATGACTTCTGGAAGCGTAGCACTATGATGCTGGTGGCCACAAAGGTGTAGGCCAGCAGGGTTCCAATGGACAGAAACTGGACCAGTGCCTCCAGGTCCAGCAGCAGTGCCAGGAGAGCCATGAGGACTCCAAACACCAGAATGCCCACCACAGGCACCTGTGTCCGGGGATGCACGTGGGCAAACACCTGGAAGAAGAGCCCATCGGCAGCCATGGCATAGACGATGCGTGGCAGGGAGAAGAGGTTGCTGAGAAGCACGGTGTTCATGGCTGCAGCAGAGGGTAGGGGAACCATCAGCATGGCGGAGAAGCCCATCAGGGATGGGGCTGTGCTAGGGCTGGAACGTGGGGCCCTTGCAAACATGCTTATGAGTTGTCTGGGCCCTCAGAGTACAAGTGTGTGCTGGACTGTCCCTCACCCACTCAGGGATAGGGCATTCCACTACAGGCTACAGGCCCACTGAAGAACTGATAAGAGTCAAGTCCCATTGTACAAAAAAAGGCTTGTAAGTACATATTCAGGACTGATGTTTGTTATATAATAGAGGGGGAGGATTCCTATAACAAGTCTGGGTTGAGAGTCTCTTAAAAATTAGCACCTGGGGGCCTAGAAGAATGGCTCAGTGGTTAAAGCGCTTGCCTGTCAAGTGCTAAGTACCCGAGTTTGATTCCCCAGCACCAGATAAACGGCATGGTGGTGCATGCCCGGAATCCCAGCACCTGGGAGGCTGAAACAGGAGGATTGCAATGACTCCAAGGCCAGCCAGGGCTCCATAGTGAGTTGAGGACCAGCCTGGGCTACAGAGCGAGACTCTGTCTCAAAAAAACAAAACAAAACAAAACACCTGGGCTGGGGATATAGCTTAGTGGTGGTGTACTTGCCTTGCATGCACAAGGCCCTGGGTTTAATCTCCAGCACACCCCCAAAACCGCGCTTGTGCGCTCACTCACACACACACACACACACACACACACACACACACACGCACTATCCTGTAGTTGGATGGAGGTGTAGTCCCTGAGAGTCTCAGGAAATGGCCACATAGCCCTATTCCCTCCCACTCTGCCTAAAAGGGCCTCTTACCGCAGATGGAGCCAGCTGCCACGATGAAGCCAGCCCAGCTGTAGCCCCGTCGGTAGAAGGCATCAGCGAGGGCTGAGTCCGGGTCCAGGCTGTGCCAGGGCACCATGAGGGTTAGCACAGTGGAGACAAGGATATAGGCACTGGCTGCCAGGCCAAGTGAGATGGCAATGGCCATGGGCACAGCCCGCCGGGGGTTTTGGGCCTCTTCACTGGAGGCCGCAATGACATCAAAGCCCACAAAGGCATAGAAGCAGGTGGCAGTGCCTGCCAGGATGCCAGAGAAGCCAAAGGGTGCAAAGCCCCCCTCCTCAGTGCTCCAGTTGTGGGGGCGGGCCAGAACAAAGCCCAAGACGATGATGAAGAGGATGACCATCAGGCTGATGGCTGAGAAGGTGTGGTTGAGCCAGGAGGAGACTCGGGCTCCACAGGAGACAAAGGCAGACGCCAGAAGGAGGATGCCAGCAGCCAGAAAATCTGGATAGCGGGCCAGGAAAGGTACCTGCCAGACCCCCACTTGAGATTGGGTGAAGTTACGAATGCTGTGGCTGAAGATGGCATCCAGATAGCCACTCCAGGCCCGGGCCACAGCAGCGCCTCCAATGAGGTATTCCAGGAGCACATTCCAGCCTATCAGGAAGGCCCACACCTCACCCATAGACACATAAGTGAACAGGTATGCGGAACCTGTGCGGGGCACTCTTGCTCCAAATTCTGCGTAGCATAGGGCTGCCAACAGGGAAGCCACCGCAGCCACGGCGAAGGACAAGAGCACAGCAGGGCCGGCCATGTCCTTGGCCACGGTGCCAGTGAGCACATACAGACCAGAGCCCACCATGCCGCCCACACCCAGTAGGGTCAGGTCCAGCGTGGACAGGCAGCGCTGCAGGGATGTCTCCATGCTGGACTCCTCCAGAGGCTTCAGCCGGTGCAGCTTCTGGCAGAAGCGTGCCATACTGGCAGCACTGGGCAGTCCCGGGGCCATCGCTGGTGACTGAGAGGAGCACCAGGCCAACTGCTGGAACCTACCAGGCCAGAAAGAGGGGACCGACAGGCTGCCCATTCAGGTTCTGGCCATCCTTCCGGCCCTCCTGGACTGCCCACCCCGACTGCTGTGTCTCTTGTCCACAAGGTGGGCCAGCTGGAGCCGGCTGGAGCCGTAATGGGACACGGGTCAGGGGTGGCCGGCGCGCAGGAAGATGGGCACAAGGTAACAAAAAGGTTCCACCTGCATTCAAGGCGGCGCAGGGGGCAGGGCAGGGCCGACCCACGCGCCAGCTAAGTGTCGGAGAGCACGGGCGAGGCACTCTCCTACAACAACGGAGGCTAAGAACAGCTCCCTAGTCTGGGATCCCAAAACAGGGTGAAATGGGAGGCTTCCTGGGGCTGGGCCAGGCCGCTAGGATCCGGAAAGCCAGCGACTCTGCGGCTCAGGGCGGAGCCCAGGAGGCCACCTGGCCTCGGAGATTGGCAATCACTTTCCAGCTGTCGGTGTGGAGGATCAGCTCCCCGGCCTGCAGGCGAGAGCTCCTCGGGGCCCTGGATCCCGGATCTGGGTACAAGACCCGTGCGCCTTCCGCGCCCCGACACACCACCCCGGCCGCGCTAGCCCCGCGGCGCTTCTGTCCCCAGACACTTATTCTCCATCTGCTCTCCGCTAGCGCCCATCTCCGCCGACCTGCTGCAACCCACCTGCTGGTGCCGCCACCGCCGCTCTGCGCTGTGTGCGCTGCGCCCGCCCCGTCCGCTGGCGCCGCCTGCGCGCAGGGCCCGCCCCGCCCCCGAGCGCCGAGTCCAGCTCCCATCCCCAGCGAATCCAGCGCTGGGTCCCTCCCGCCACCACACGCTCAGGCACTCCCGTACACACGCCGTACACGATTGAGGCCAGAGCTCACGGGGCACTAAGGACGGCCTGTCACTGCGACCCTTGTATGCATCGGGTAAGGAACTAGCCACCTTCACTGGGTGGCAGGGTAAGGCCCAGGTCTGGGGTTGCAGAGCCCAGCCTGCTGCCATGGCAGGAAGTGCCCTCCTTGATACCTCACCCCAGATAATACTTCACTTGGTGAGGCACCATCCGGAGGCCACACACAAATGAGTGGGGTCTGTGAACTCCTGGGCAATCTCTCACCTCTCAAGTACAGCACGCTGAGATCCTAAGTGCGGGGATACAGGGGCGCCCCACCACTCCCAGATAATTTGTATGTGCTCTTAGGGAATTGAACCCAGGGCCTGGCCCAGATAAGGCAGGCAGCTCTAACTCTACGCTGTGCTCCAGCCCTGTTACATTAAAACTTTGGGTCAGAGGCTGGAAGAATGGCTCAGCGGTTAAAGCGCATGCCTGGCAAGCACCAAGTCAAGCACTAAGTACCTGATTCCCCAGCACCACATAAACTGGGCATGGTGAGGCATGCCTATAATCCCAGCACTCAGGAGGCTGAGGCAGGACGATTGCTGTGAGTCCAAGGCTAGCCTGGGCTTCATAGTAAGTCCAGACCAGCCTGGGCTACGGAGTGAGACCCTGTCTTGGGGAAAAAAAAAAAAAAACAAAACCTTTGAGTCAAATCACTTCTTAGCTCTATACGTAGGTGTGTTATTAATCACTGAGGGATTGTCTGTCTAAAAGTTGGGAAAACAAAGTTGATTAGTCCTGAATTTATATAATCTCATTTCTTTTCATGACTGAGGACACCAAGATTAGGATTTACAGGAGCATTTGGCTACGCCAGACATCTCCAGCCATTGTCCTAACCAACCCTGTGACCATCTGAACCCAGAAAAGACAGAACCCTACATAACTGGCACTACCACAAACATTTCATGGGAATAAAACTGTCCTTCAGGCTATGAGAATCCTCCCATGGGTGCCAAGTTGCACCTCAAGTCATGAGGACTCAATGTGAGGTATAGACCAAGAATCAAGATAGTCATCAGTCAGGCCCTGGCTCATCTCAGTTAATTCTTAAAAACTCCCATCCCCAAGGAATCCAGCACTGGGTCCCTCCCACCACCACACACTCAACTGGGATGAATGAATTTAAAAATACCATTCTGAGACTGGGAGTGCAGCTCAGTGATTAGAATGCTTGTCTAGGAAGCATGAGGCCCTAGGTTCAATCCTTTTGCACCATATACTTTGTCATGGTGATACATGCCGACAATCCCAGCATTCGGGAGGCTGAAGCAGGAGGATTGCCATGAGTTCCAGGCCAGCCTGGGCTACATAGGTGAGCTCAGGACCAGCCCGGAATACAGAGTAAGAGCCTATCTCAAAAGAAAAAAAAATCACTCTGACATATTGATTAAGTAAGTCAAAGGCACTTGAAGCTGGGCTTCAAAAGAAAAGAAAAAAAAAGAAAAAAAAGCAGTCAAAAAACCAATAGGTTTAGAATGATCATCTTGAACTTCATGCTTCTTGCTTTATTCTTAAAAGCAGAAGATTAAATTCCCATGTGAAAGCCACAAAGCGTTATCCTCAAGGTCAAGTCCAGATAAGAGTATTCTATACAGACTTTGTTAAAATAACTTGTAACTTCTAAGCCTCCCCACATGTTGTTTCTTCTTGCTATTCTCTGCCCAATTCAGGATGTAACTGCTTCTTTGTTTCCATATTCTTCCCAGTGTTCTCATGCCATACACAAATCATTTTCTATGTCTTTCTCCTCTTAATCTGTTTTTCTCAATTTACTTCTCAACCAAGGATGCGAGTGGAGCCCTGCTGCCCCTGCAGTTTCTGGTGAGGAGGATGGGAGCGTAAGGCTGGGGTGCCTTGACCTGCTCCAGAGACCATGGATGAGATTTTAGGAAACTGACAAAATTCGGCAGAAAGCTGGCATTCTTCCCCAAGTCAGCACTCCTGGACTTCTGTGTGGAGTGCCTGATTGTGAGAGACTCCTTGTCTCTTTCTGAATTCAGATTGTCAGGAGAAAAACGTTTGTCAGGATTCGTCCTTTGAATTTTTGCTCTGGTGAACTTGGCTCTGAGTACCTACTTCTTGTTGATCCATTGCCTCCCAGCAAGAGCCAGTGTTTCCTTGGTCTCTGTCTTATGAATAATTTAGCATAAGGAGGAAAAAATACAGTTCTCCTGCATGATCTTGCATTATGTCTTGAGTGCTTGGCTTGGTGACCAGCACAGATGGTCCTTCTAGTCTCCACCAGGTACGGGGTGCAGCCTGATAGGCAGGCACCAGGCTCAGCCCGCTGCAGGCAGAAACACAAAAGGTCTCTCTGAAAGTATCAAGTTTCAGAGGCATATGTCTTACCTATCTTGCTTAAAAACATACCTGCTGGCGATGGAGCAATGTCTCAGTGGTTAAAGCACTTGCCTAGCCAGTGCTAAGTCAAGTGCTAAGTACCCGAGTTTGATTCCCCAGTATCATATAAACTGGGTGTGGTGGCGCATGCCTGTAATCTTGGCACTAGGGAGGCTGAGGCAGGAGGACTTCCCTCAGTCCAA